>BMAV01027505.1:21870-41880 GCA_019973955.1 Trichonephila inaurata madagascariensis | reverse complement strand
AACCCTCGGAGAACGTCCCTCTCTTTTTATCACGTGATTTCTTTTTAGGGATGGACCAATCTTGTCGGAGCAAGTTTTCCGAATACAGGCGAAAAAAGCCGAAGGAGCTTTACATTCCCGAGCATGACGTTCATTCAAGTTCACTCCCTAGCAAATCGTACCAATCGAAGTTATCACTTCTAAAAGAGTACAATAAGAAAAATTTCAAAAAAAAAAAAAAAATGAAAGACAATTAAGAAATTTAAGGTTTGAAGAATATCATGAAATTATAAATCAATAACAAACTTTTTATTCTCAAAAAAACTGAAAGAAATGCAAAATAAAAAAAATGTACAATCACTATGGTCTGAGTTTAGAGATCTTAGTATACCAAAACACACTCCATGATTACCAACATGACACAAAAAGATTAAGATGTTAGTTGGTTGTTTGAAATGCTGAAATTTGTAAGTTGATAATATATTTTTGAATACGTATCAGAAAGAGTTAACTGTGAGAAAAGTATTTTTTTTAAATCTTCACGGGCTGACAATACAGGCTTCTCTAACAAGCTGACTTTGTGATCTTGGTGCTATGTGGTGGATCTGGAATCAAAATTTACAAAATATATGTTTTAAAAATTTTATGGGATAATAACAGTCCTAACAGTAACTTGAAATATATCTTTATATTTTTGATTTTTCTTATGTAGTTATATGGTTATTTCGTAACAAAAAAGTTCAGTAAAATATTTCTATAAATAAATATATGGAAGTTCCTATTCCAATAAGACATTTAAAATGCATGAAAGACATCCCTTTTATAAATATTACTGTAGAAATATTATTTATTAATTGTAAGTTCACGAATCCAAAAATTCATCCATGTTAAAATTAAAGTCAGTTCTTAGGAAATTAGGTAATAAGGATAGAATGCACGAGGGCTGTTCAATAAGTAATAAGACTAAAATTATTTAAAAAAAACAAAATACCTTTAATCGTCATCATTTACATGTTTTTTTTTACAAAATAACTTCCGTGGAACGTAATGCTTATATACTAAAGTTCTGTCCACTTCTTAAAAACACGTATAAGTCCGTTTTGTGAGAGATGTTTCAAAACCGCCTCCACACACACACACAACATTTACACATGCTTTGTTTCTTTCAAAGCTTTTGCCTCGTAATGGTTTCTTAAGTTGCGGAAACGGCCAGAAATCACATGGAGTGAGATAAAAACTGTATGGAGGGTGTGGTAATATCTCTACGTTATTCTGCTGAGAAACATCCAGTACGCAACAACCAATATGGGGTCGGGCATTATCAAGGTGCAATAGGAAGCCTTTTTGAAGCGATTGACGTATCCTTTTAACGTGCTGTAACATTGTTCGCAGGACATTCGTGTAGTACGAGTTGTTTACGGTAGTACCGGGTTCGGCAGCGTGTTGATACACAATTTCTTCATAATAAAAAAAATATGGTCATAACTTTAACAACAAATTTCAAAGTTTTTGCTTTCTTGGGAGTAGGTGAAGATGGATACTTCCATTCACTGCTTTGTTGTTTTATGGTTGAATCATAGTAGCACAACCAAACATCGTCTGCTGTGATAAAGCTTTTTAAGATACTGTTGCCTTATTGTTCCAGTCGTTAATCATATTATATCATATCATATCATATCAAAGGTTTCCATTGCTGATTTTTGCTTCAATTTCGACAATTGGCCGCGTCTCGTAGGCACCCACAAAAACGTGATCACGTGATACTCAAGAATATGAGTCTGTGCACACCATCTATCGGTAGCTTTTGTTAATAAAGACAACAAACTTTTCTTATGCCACAGAAATTAACATTCCGATTAGTGGTTTTGCGGCAGTAAAATTAGTCATTATTTATTGAACAGCCTACGTAATACTGATTTAAAAGCACAAATTTCCCCGAACCAATTACATCTTCTATATAACGGTAAAGTAAATACGATCCTTTATCAATAGGGCCCATTAAGAAAAGAAAATGGAGTTGAGTCAAACATTTACTGGCATGAATCCCTTGAAGAAAGCCCTTAGCGTTTTTATAAAGGTTTTAATTGGAAGCAAATGAGATTTTCTTGTAACACAAGTCTTAAGAAGTGTATTAAATTAAATTTTTTTCAATTCACATTTAATTGCAATAAAAATTCACACATAATTAAATAAGTTCATTAAAATATTATTTTTATGAAGGATTTTATTGAATTAATTTTGCATTTTAAAAAAATGAAACCACTGATTGTTAATAAACAATAAGAATACAGTTACATCTTAGAATGGCAAGAAAATACGTGCATTACAACGTCTAGTTCTTAAAATTAACTTTACCTAGTATGTGTTTCTGTATACGAAAGGCTAATTATGTAGTTTATTTTTTTAACATAAATTATTGCTTGAGCGCCAATAAAATTAAAATTTAAAAACTTACCAAAATTATTATTTGAAATCAAATATAACTTATTCTATCCCACTCAATTATAATAAAATTAACAAACCCTAATAAAAAAAATTAAAATATTTATCGAGTCTATTGGCCTATTTTTGTTAGTAAAAATAACAATATATTTTTTGTGTGAATCCTTTTCCTTATAATCAACCAATTATAGTCATAAAGCGTTGTCATAGTTAATCTTTTTTTAAATGCAGTAGCTCCTTAAGCTAAACTTTAAAACAAAAAAGTTTGTAAAAGTCAGAAATGACGGCACTTTTTCATGGGGTTTTAGTTAATTACAGTGTCGAACAAGAAAATTTAGGCTCATTAATTGCATGACTTAGAATATAATCTTATAATTTATTTTATAACCATTAACATAAAAAATCAGTCTGATATATTAGACAGTCATTACATAGTCATTATTATAGTCATGAAATTTTCTTCTTAAAGTAGTAGGCTGTCAGGTAAAAAATTAAAAAATGGCAATCTATTTCCTACATTTAATTTTTAGGAAATATATTTTTTGAATAAGAAATTATGTAAAAATTGTAGCAATGTTAAACTTTCCGTTTATTTATTAAGTTAAACTTATTGATGTCTAAAATTCGAAATTAATTCATTGTGAAAAATAAGCATATATAATGAGGTGTTTTTATTTATTACCCACACAGTATCTAAAAAGAACACAAAATAATTTTTAGAAGTAAATTTTTTTTTAGTATATTGCAAAGAAATGGAGGTATTTAAATATATATATATATATATATATATATATAAAGAGAGAGAGAGAGAGAAAGAAAAAAAAAGATGTATAATATATAACTCAAAAGAACGGTCATTTCGATAACATTGAAAAGATAAATTGAATATGCTTTCAAAAAGCTAAGGTTATTTTTCTGTTAGATATTTATTAAAAATATTCTATACTAAAAGAAATTTCTGATGAGATAAATTGAAGTGCTTTAGTTGATATACTCCAAATTAAATTTATTTATATTTTTGTACTTTTAAATATATTGAACAGCAATGAGAGCATCAGAAAACGTTTATCATTACCTTTTGTTGAATATATTCCTTTAATTCTTCACTTTAGAAGCGAAGAAGGTAAAACGCAAATAAGTTTGCTTAATTTTATGACACATTACGGAATGTTATTAACCATCAGATTTCTGAGAGAGAATGCACTCATCAAATGAGGAATCGAAAATAACACTGTAGTTATTACTTTTAACCACATACACTCTCGATAGCTTGTGTCTTTAAAATACAGAGTCTGTTCTGAAAGTAGTGAGACTCATTTTTTCCTGAGTGAACGAGTGGCCGAGAAACGGTGGAGGGGGATATTAGGAATGCTGGGAAAAATCGACAGTTGGCTTTTGGTCGTTGAAGAAAGTTAGTAGCTTGTACCGTGAGACCCTGTGGGAACACCTCATCACGGAAAATCATGGAGCGCTTTCTAGAGCAGCGATACGCCACCAGATTTTGTGTAAAGATTAGCAAAACCGGCAAAGAGACTCAGGACATGATTAAAGAGGCCAACGGTGATGCCGCCATGAGTAGATTGGGTGTTTTTGAGTGGTACAAGCTGTTCCGAGCACGTAAGGAAAGAGTAGAAGACGACCCTCCAGACGTCCTTCGACTACCAAGACCAACCAAAAAGTGCCGCGAGTGAAAACTTTACTGAACAGTGATCAAAGGATAAGTATCAGAATGATTGCTGATGAAATGAGCCTTCCTCAAACCCAAGTGTTTGAGATCATGACAGGAACCTTAGCCAGGAGGAAAGTGCGTACGAAGTTTGTGCCATGAGTAGAGGAGTATCTTACCCAGCACAATGTGTTGCAAAGCTGCCTCCTCCCCTACAGCCCTTACTTGTCCCCGCGAGACTCTTTTCTGTTCCCAAGAATAGAATCGACGCTCAAGGGGCATCATGTATCGGTAGAGGTGCTTCAACAGGCTGTGACGAGTGAGATGAACAGCATTCTGGTAAAGGCGTTCCTGGAGGGGCACGAGAACTGGAAAATTCGTTGGCAGCAGTGTATAGATGCGGAAGGGTGCTACTTTGAAAAATTCTAATCATTTATACTATTGTCATGAATAAAATTTTTTAAAATTAGTTTTGTACTTTTAGAATACACCTTGTATACACCATGAAATTAAACAGCATAGTATGAATTCAATGTTTTGCAAATTCTAAGTGTAAACAGTTGTATTGTATGCATGTGTAAACAGTTTCATTATTGAGTGCAAGCACCTCTAACAGGTATATTAACGCAGCAGTGATATTCATGCCCAGAATGATGGCTAGTATCCTAGTCTGTTGCTTTGGCAAGGTTCAAAATCCTAAAGAGTTACTGGTAGTGAGTAAGGTACAGTAATATATACGTCTCCCCCTAGAGCAGTGGTTCCGAAAGTGGACCCTACGGACCCCCAGGGGTCCCCGATGTTATTCAAGGGTTCCGTGGAAAATTAAAATTGATTTGGGGTTCCCTGAACAATGTCAAGGAGTCCATGCAAAGTTTAATATAAAGTAAAAAAAATTGATTAATTTTTTTTATGGAAACTTAAATAACTATAATTCACTAGGATATTCCCGACTGTGTGTTGAACCCTTTTACACTTGGACTAACTCAGACTCCAAAAACAAAAGAATTCATTCTAATACAGGAGCTCCTTATTGAAACATCCACAAATGAGGGACTTAAACCAATGTGTGTGTGTGTGTGTGTCTTTGAACAAGGATATCACACGTTCTGGACACAAAAACGGATCTCAGTTTTATATCCTGCATTATGGGCTATTGTACAAAAGTTGTTGTCTACTTTCCCGTCTTTGAGTTTAGAAGAAAATGAATACAGTGCCTTAAAAGAACCTCATCTCTCTCTCTCTATGTCTCTCTCTCTCCACTTTCCTCCCTCATCTTTCTCTCTTTCTCTCACACATTTGTGGTTGCTACTCACAAACATTTATACGGACCTAAATATAAGACGGAAATAAAAACATTTCATCAAATTCATTCAAGGCATTTATTTTATTTTAAGCAAAAGTTATCATTTCATTAAATAATTCTTCAACAAAATGTTTTTTTTTTAAATTTGCAACTTTCACACTATGCATTTATGTTGCTTTTCCACTTGGGGTCCTTGGGAAAGTATTAATTATTAAAAGGGGTCCATGGGTTAAGAAGTTTGTGAATCACTTATCTAGAGCATTTAATTTGGCTCAAGATCAAATAATATGTTGCTGAACCCGTACGCAAGATAAAATACTCACTAAGATTCATCACCCTCACCAAGCTCCGTGTAAGCTAGCATTATAGTCTTGTAGAGGGAGTCAATGTACTCGCGTAAGGAGGAACAATTGGAAAAGTTGTCACCGTCTTTGTATAAATGGACAAAAATGGGGCCTATTGACAGGATATAAAGTTCAATGTGGCTATTTAGAAAGATTAACACATACATTAAGCAAAAACAAATACTTAGATTTCGTCATCAGGAATGGTACAGGTCTATTGTTATTGTCTTGAAAAGGCACTGGGTCACTCAATGCACCTGCGTAAGAACGAACAATTTGAAACGAATTGGAGGGTTGCGGTAGCCCAGTGGTCAAAGTATCGGATCATGGCGGGCTTGTCATGAGTTCGAGCCCAGTATCACTAAAGACCCGCCGTGTAGGGCAGCGATGCACGTTAAATATGTCGAGAGCTGAAACGTCCTCCCAATGGTGCAGTGTGGTAATTAAGAGAGGGGAGTGCCAGCTCAGGTTCGTCCACGTCACTTGACCATGGTTCAGAATTACGTGGTCCGTCGCCAAAAGCCCTCGTGAACAGTGCGACGTTAATATTCACTCACTTGAAACGAATCGGAATTCATATTAATATATATGGTGATAAAAGATAAAAAAAGACATTTGTTAATCTTAACACCTTTTTTACAATCCAAAAGTCTGAATGTATTACTATTTTATTGACCAGAGCAATAAAAAGCGAATATCGAACTCTTACTAATAATAATAAGGAATCACACTTGTGTGTGTGTGTGTGTCTTTGATTCGCGCGCGGTGATTTGGAATACAGAAGCACTGTCTTTGATTTCAGGTATCCAAACTGGGGAACAGAACTAAAAAAATCTTCACAAACTTAACGCAAATACCTGAGAAATCCCTTTTGTAATCACACACTTAACCTTTTACAATTTTTCTCTCAGCTTTTTCAGCGTTTCAACTTCATTACTCATTCAAAAGCAATTCTAACTTACATAAATAGCGGTTTTCTCACTAGGTGAGGTCCTCAAATCAATCAGGCGAATCCAATAATACATTTTTCCAAAAGTTGATTTTGAAAAGGCGTTGAAAACTTGCTACAAACTGAATCACAAATTTCATCATCTTTGTATAAATGAATATTATTGCTGTGTTGTTTCTTATCCTCGACCGATCAATAAGCATTAATACGAAGCATAATTAACGCACAAAACTGCTAATTTTTTAGTGAAAATTAGTTTTCATAATGATAAACAATAATCAGCTCAACTTGTAATTGTATTCTTTCTTTACTAGTTTTAATAGTGTACATAAAAAGCTCAATTAAGTTATCAATTCTCTGGTTCTGTATGTTCGATTTAACTAATTAAAAAAGTTATTTTCGTATAGCTTTAAGGTTCGAATTACTTTGTTTCTTTTTTAATGGGACACAATACGATTCATTTGACAAAAACACGTAAAAAAATCAAATCTAATTTTGCTTACCTAAATTATATTTTATATATTTTCTATTCGCTCACAAAATTTGAAAGCTCTAAGTTTAAAAAATGTAGAGCTGTGATAACTCTTACGTTCGTTTTCATTCACATCCCAATGGCAAATCAAAACTTTAAACTGACTTATCTTAGAAGATAAAAAAATACTAGTTTGACTTCCTTTAAAATGCTAAGGTTTTTTTTTATTGTGCCTAATACTTGGAAATTTTGTTCACATGTTGCTAATAGTACATGGAATAAAAGTTGGTATGCATTTTCCAATATCAAAGCAATACTTATTTTTTAAAAAATAATTGAATTTAGAATTTACACATTTTTTAAGGAATTTCCAATAAACATTCATAACAAGAAGTACTGTTCGAATATTTATCATATTATCGCAAAACCCTTCCTAACTTTTGTTATACATAGTTTGGCTTACTTGTAAATCAAATTTCATGTAAGTACTTCAATTTTTGTAGGAGGAGTAGCATTTTAAAACCACTTCATAAGCTTCGTTTTCTCTTACAAAATTAAATGGTTGGTTTCTTATGAAATATTTTGATCACAAAATCTGTTTTACATTATACATACACATAGGCGGCAACCAAACTATTATGAAAATCATTAAATTAAAATATTGTGTAAATCGTGCCATGTCCCCTTAATATAAAGATCAATATGTGAAATAAATATTGAAATACTAAAATGAAATCCAGGGTTTTCTTTTTACGAATGCTGTTGACTGCATCTTCTCAATAAACTTAACGTTTTGAAAACGAAACGCGATTCTATGCAGTTGGCTCATCTTGAAAATGTAGAATGGAATGAATTCCTTTTAAATGCAATTTTTCATCTTTTTCTAATTAATCTAATCATTAAAGTCTTAACTTGAGAACAACGTATTAAATAAGTCCATTAAATCGAAGGAAAAAAAAAGAACTGTTAAAACCATTGAATGCACCTTAAATCTCAAATTAAATTACAGCCTCTTTTAAGCTTTTAATCCTTATTGACTTAGACATTTCTCTACCATTTCTTCCCTATTTTTCTCCCCAAAATCTCTCAAACCTTATTTTTATCTAAAATTGTGTTGAGTTTCTCTCAATCACGTTATTTTCCCTTAACTGTAAAATTTGGAATAAAACGGGATTAATAGGAATACGAACTTTACTTAAAACACTCGTTGTGTGTTATCTGAATACATCAAGAATTCTCAAAAACGCGCTAGGGCGTAATTTCTCGTAAAGTTATTTGAATAATTTTTTCTACAATTATTATTCAAAAATAGTTTTCTGTACTTAACAGCTGTTCTTTCAACGTATGTTAATGAATAAGGGCAAGGTAACACATCTATCGCTTTAAATTTCATTATGAATTCCGCGTTTAATCAAAGTAAATAAGGTCTGTTTCGAAAATAGCTTAATATTATTAATAATTCTGCGTTAGAGTACTGCTTCGAGACGCAAAATCAGAATCAAGTAGCCTTCATTCGAGTCGAAGGACTCTTTAAAGAGGGAATTATGGAGCGAAGGATTATTTCTTAAAAGATTGTAGCGTTTTATATCTTTTCAGTGAATCGAAGTCTCTTACGGAAGCAGAACAATTTATTTTTCTTGCACAAGTCATCAATGGTATTCACAACAGGTTTATTTTTATGATTGATATTTGGAAGATCGGAGATTGTGTTTTCGAGCAAAGTTGATTTATCTCCATACAGTTAAACAAAAAGTTAACGGAACTAGATGCAAAATAGAAGCGAATTAATTTAGAACCTGAGAGCTTCATTTTTTGCAGTGGTTTGTTAAAATAAGTATCGTCGGAATTCTAGAGGAACAACTTTATTAATAAAGTTCTTTAAGTTTAAAATAAGTTATTAATAAAGTTCTTTAAGTTTAAAATAAGTTAAGTTATTAATAAAGTTCTTTTTGAGTTTATAAATTTCTTTATTTTATTTACTCTTTAACTATTTTAATTCATCAAATTTAAATTATTTATTGTTTAAACTGTGTACATTGAAAATCTAATATAAAACGAAATATTTAATATAATCGTAATAGTTCACTTAAATTTTCTCTCGAGGGATTTTAATTCATAATGGTCTTGAGCCCTCCAAGACTTCGCGGGATAATTAATTTCTAATCTTACCTCTACCTAACGGGAAAAAAACCACTGCTATCTCTTTCTCTCTCATTGCGTATTTTATAATGTTGTAAGACTATATGTGTTTTTAAGTTATTGTGCGTGCTAAGTTAATGCATTACGCTTTCAACTATGTTGAAAATCACTTGAATAGTCCTTGCACTTGGATTCAAAAAGGCCGGGAATTTTTAAAACGGAAGTACGTTTATCTTTTACACCCCGAATTCGACAATGGAAGTCGATTTTCACGAAACGCATTCATTCTTAGAGCAATGTCTATTTCACAAAAGAAACATGCTTATGTAATTTCAAATTTATAGGTCTAATAGTTCAAAAATGGTTATTTCTTTTTATCTATGCTCCCCCGGTAATTGCCTCAATTCCCCTTTGGGAGTCAATTTTTTGGGATAAACCCTCTTAGCGGATCTCTGCTCAACAAAGGAAACATGCGCACCAAATTCTGTATATATATATGTGTGTGTTGGTGTAATAGTTTCGAAGATCTCATGATGAGCGAGTGAGTGAGTCACTTTTCTTCTTTATATATAAACAGATGTACAGGGTAAGAGCATGAATCGTTCTTTCTCAGAGGCGTTACCAGTACCGTAACGTACACCCCCGCAACCCCTGCATAACGGAGAAGGAGGAAGGATTCTAGGAGGCCTAAAGTCAGAGTGACAACAAGTAGTATTGAATCAATTTATGAAATATAAGAAGCAAAACCTGACTTAATACTCTCCTTTACGCCACTGGGCGCAACCCCTGCATCGCAAGGGGTGGGGGCAGCATTCCAGGGGGCCCAAAACCTGACTGAAGCTAAGTACGTATTTGGGCTTGTAGCCTAAAACCTGACTTTGCAAGGGGGGGGGGAGGCTAGTATTATCCGTTGCGCCCCTGGGTTAATTAATATTGAAAAGTATATATTCTCAAAGTTTTACACGTACACACCTGAAAGATATAAGAAAAGGACCACAAAATCATCAAGTTTATACACCTTCTATAGATTTTATATATGTATTTCTTTGTGACGTGATACCCCCAGACTATAATGGAGCTCATTCCATACATTTTGTAGCATATTCTTGTCAATTGTCTTCATTGTATGCAACACTGACGCGTGGAGCTCGGATAAGGATTGTGGAAGCGGGGGTACTTAAACACAAGGTCCCTAACGTACTTTTATAGGAGGAAGTGGAAAGGTTTTAAATCAGGGGATCAAGAAGGCTAAGGAAACAAAGTTAGGTCATTCCCTCCAATGCGCTTAATTCAGCGATGCGAAAGTTCATTGTTTAGTGGTCATGAAGTGGGATATACCAGTCAGGGGTGGAATAAACAATATAACCTTGGTGAGTTTGTGGTGGTTCTCTTTTCATATACCTTTCATGTATTTGCTTAAAATTTTTGAAAATATGGCCTTTTCAAAACGAATCAATCATTTATGCTACTCACTATACTCACTCACTTCACGTTTGTGTGCTCTTTGTCATTGCTTTTTATGAATTGACTTTTTCAAGTTTTGATCAAAATATAGCATTATCTACACAATTTTATGTAAACATCTCTTCGAAAGGAAAAACTTTCGTATCAAAATGAAGCAGGCGCTTGTTTACTTCATGAAAATAAATAAATAAGTAGTTGTCTGTGTTTGAAGGGCTGCTCTTTCCAATGCCTCGAACGAAAACCTTTCTAAGTTTGTTTTCTTACGTAAGCTTCCTCTTTATTTGCAACATTGACTGCCAACATTCGAATATAGCTTTTAGTCCTAACTTCTTTTTTTAATATAAAAAAAAAACAAAGCAATTCTACAATGATCGGATTTAAACTTAAGGAAAATAAAAATCAGAAAGAAAAAAAAAAATGAATGAAAAAAAAAGATCAGAACTATTTCTCTCTCTTTCAGTATTGTCAGAATGACAGGAAGATATTTTCAAAAGAATGGTCTTAGTTAAAATGAAGAAGAAATTATAAAATAAATCGAGAATACTACTGCTAATAATAAAGGAAAAAAAAACTTAAACTTTCTCTTTTAAATCAGCGCTAAAGAGGTAAGTGGATTTGCATTGAGCAATAAACGGATTTTCTGTTCGAAAAAAAGATTATTTTCCGGTACGAGGGATTCGCGTTCGAATTTTAAGAGAAAAAGTGCATCGATAACGTTGGAATTTAGTTATTGTCATTGGAACGAGTGGTGGATATCGTTTCTTTAGAATCAGTGTAGTGGGAGGATGAGGAGCAAGAAAATGATAAAGTAATCTTGATTTTTTTTTTCTGTTTCCTTAAACTCAATAATAGGATGTTGGTAGATAGATTATATCGAATTAAAGATATGAAGAAAAAAAATACCAGTATCATCTTCCATTAGTGAGATCAAGTTTTAAAGAAGATATTCTTTCGTTAAGTATACATGGAAGAGAAGGGAGAAAAAGAGGATGAAAAATATATATAAAAAGCTTTCGAAGAGAGATGGAAAATATATATGGATGGTATTGGAGAAAAAGAGATGGAATATACATATGGAGATAGCTTTGGAAAGATAGAAGAAACATATATAGAAGGCTTTTGTAAGGGATTGGAAATTTAAATATAAGGCTGTAGGGGAAAATGTCTAAAATGTTTTATGATAGTTGACATAATTTATGCGAATATTATAATTACAGTGAACAAAAAGGTTTTTCATATTTTTAGTTACAACGATGTATTCGTTAGGTTTTAGAGATTGGAAAAAAATGTTTCATATTGTATTTCGTTCATCCAGAAAAATGTTATAAGAGTTAAGCCTATTTTTTTATATTTCTCAGTATTTCATTAATGAAAATTTAAACAAAAATCCTGACTTCGCATTTTTGTAATTTAAAGCAATATTAATATCTTTATTAATAATCGCAAGAATAAAAGAGATTCTTTTTATACAAGAAACTTTTTTCTCGAAAAAGATGTGTGATATCTTCATGATCGTTTGTGATTTGGAAATCATCCACTGGTGGTTTTGAGGCTCTTTTATATCTTTCCTAACGGTTATCCTCTTCATTGGATATCTCATGATGTTATATGATTATGTGTTGTTTCTTTCAAGTATTTATTTCTAAGCAGTACGATTTCAATTGCACTCAATAACATTCGTTCAGCGCTCGCATCTTAATTTAAAAAGAAATATTTAATTTCTTCAAACGGAAGTATATTACAATTTGCACCTCGTAACCCTCCTTCTTTGGGTACTGATTTCCACAAAACCCGTTCTTATTGGACCTCTACTCTGAAAAAGAATAGCTTCGCCTCAGTTGAGGTTTGTAGGTCTTTTTATTCAAAAGTGGGCATTTCTATTTGTAACCCGCATCTCCTCCCATTTCTCTTTGGGATTCGATTTCTGATCTATATTCAACAAAAGAAGCGTGCATGCCAAATTTAATGTCTATAGCTCTAATATCTCATAGCAGGAATACTTGTCTATAGCACCTTCTTAGTCTTCTTCTTTCTTTTCCGGAAAAATTAGTTCTTAGTGGACCTCTACGCAAAAAAAGAGAGGTCAGACAAATATCAAGTCCGTATGTTCAATAGTTCCGGAGATCTAGTGAGGAGTGAGTACGAGTAATTGAATAAATGATTAAAACATTTTTCTCCTCTAATAGTATTACGCACAATGCAGCTAAATGTAACAAAAACAAGTAGTATAAAAAAAAGTTTTTTAAACCCAATTCATACTTAGATCAAAAAACAAAAATTTTACTTTAGCTACTTTTTATTAAATAGTTACAATTAATATAAATATGTATATACGAGGGCTATTCAGAAAGTAAGGAACGTTTTGGAATTAAAAAGTACAAGAAAAAAAAATTATTGTACACATCAGAAAGAGCGACTAAATTTCTACTTTTCTACATAGTTACCAAACAAATTGAGGCACTTATTGTAGCGGTGGACAGGCTTTCAAATTCCTTCGACATAGAATTTTGCCACCTGCAATCTCAACCACCCAGTGACGCGCACCCGCAAATTCTTGTCGTCGTTAAAGCACTGTGTTTCTAGCCAGTTCTTCATTCTTGGAAACAAGTGAAAATCACTAGGAGCAAGTTCGGGACTATAGGGCGGATGAGGGAAAACCTCCCCTTTGAATGATTTGAGGAGTTGCTGAGTGCGGTGTGTCATGCGAGGTCGAGATTTGTCGAGCAAAAACAAAATTTTGGACGTCAACTTTCCTCGGTGCTTGTTTTGAACTGCTCTCCTGAGGTTGCACAAAGTTTGACAGTATCGCTTAGAGTTTATTGTGGCACCACGTTCGAGAAAATCAGAAGAACACCTTGCCTATCCCGAAACACAGTCGTCATAATCTTCTTTGGTAACATGGTTTGCAAACATTTTCTTGGTCTTTTGGGGGAACTTGTGTGTCCTCACTGCATGAACTGTAATTTTGCCTCGCAATTCAAGTGTCTCACCCACGTCACGTCACCAGTTACGACTCGATCCAGTAATGAATCACCATGTCTGTCGTAAGGCTCCATGTCAAAGCTGCCCCCATTCGCTTACCTTTATGGTGGTCTGTAAGCAATTTCGGCACTCATCTTACACAAAATATGCGGTAGCCTAGCTTTTGTGTGACAATTTTAAACAAGTCCACGAAGCTTATGGAAAACTAAAAGCTCCCTTATTGTAAAACGGCGGTTCTCACGAGTCTTTTCATCAACTTTAGCGACCAGTTCGTCAGTCACAATGCTAGGGCGTCCAATCTTCTTTTCCTCGTGGACGTTAGTTCGGCGATTTTTAAACTGAATGCAACATTTCCGGATTGAACTTTCATTCATTACGTTGTTTACGTACACTTCACACACTTGCCGATAAATTTTCATAGGTCTTAGGTCTTTTGCCTACAAAAAACGTATCACAAATCTCACCTCACAACTGGCGGGATTTTCAATTGCAGCGCACATTTTAAAGTTGAATATCGAAAAAATGGGCAGCGTTGAAATGTTCCCATTGTGATGGCTGGACGCAGGCTGAGATGCCGAATACGCAGACACCAAAATATGCGTGATCGGAGTGAACTTAGCGACGTCAGACGGAAACGTTCCTTACTTTCTGAATATATAGCCCTCGTACATAGGACAAAATCGCAACATTAAGTGGTAATTCATTTTTATTCATTATCATTAAAGTATCGTATTGTTATTCGAAACAATCATGTATAAAAATTTCTGTTCAACTGAAGGCTTTAAAACGTGAGAAGAAAAATCTGTTAAAGTTTTGACCTAAGTCGCTAAAAATGAAGCTAAATTGGTTGCATCTGTAATTATTAAAATGATTAGTTTCAGTCAATTAATTGTAATTAATTATAATTAAACTATCGTATTTTTACCCAAAACAATAGTGTATAGAAAATTTCAGCTCAAATTAATGTTTTAAAATGTGAGAAAAAAAACCTTTTCAATTTTTGACACAAGTCGCCAAAAGGGTCGCTAAGTCGCCAAAAATGATGCTAACATGGCTGTATTTGTAATTCTTTGAATAATTAGTTTTAATCAATTACTTTTTATTAATTATAATTAAATTATTGTACTGTCATCCAAAATAATCATGTATATAAAATTTCAGCTGAATTGAGCACTTTAAAATGTATTATATTTACGAATAAAAATTCCACAAAGATAAATAAATATGTAGAGAGTGTGAGCTAATTGTAGGGATTGAACAAGCTACAAACGTTTTAAGTATGGCGGAGGTTAAGAAAGTTTGGTTTTGAATTAGGCTTAATTTATTGACCCACAGAATAATTTCTATAAAATTGCTTTTAAAACTTTTAAATATATTAAGTGCATATTGTAAATAGTAGTAAAGGATGCCTACCTGCGCACCATTTTCAAGGGGAAGAATTTCCAAAAAGTAAGCAGTGGTTGAAAAGACAGGGATATCCCAGGGGAAATATTAAACAATAAACTCATGTCGAAAAAGAAATATGATATGACGTACAATTTCTTAAATCGAACATTTATGCCTAAAACATCAAGAAAAGTGGGAATGGAAAGCATTCCCTTAATGTAAACAAAATATGATGGATCACAAAAGCTTTGGTGTTACTGGCCAATCAATCCTCGAACTGGGCAAGAGGTTATTTAGTTAAGGTAAGTAAGGTCCTTCAGAGGGAAAAAGTTTTAGAGGTCGACGTGAAAAAATATCCTGAAATCTACCCTTATTACTCAATAGTGGCTCAACATTATGAAATACTTTGATAAAAGTTTGTGGTGCAAAAGTGAGGTTAATTTAATTAAACTAAAGTATAAGTACTTTTTTTCAAAAAAACAAATCAATAAAATGTCAAAGGGGCAAAATTTTTCTTTGTTCCTGTTAAAAAAAAGTAAAGAATCATCTATAACCAGAAAAAAATATCTCGTATATCTACACTATTGACCATTAAAGTTGAAACATCATAAAGGAGAGATTGTTTTAAAGTAAAATTTACATGAAAGGAAGAAGCTGCTGGGACACGCGTTCAGATGAGTATAATTTAATCTCAATCGAACGGCATCTCAAATTCTGTATAAAAAGAAAATGAAGCAGCTGGTACTTCATTCGGAAATCTCATTTGAATATTGCTTGATTGTGAGAAGATCGTGTTATGTCTTTTATAAAGGGTAAAGGCTACCACTACGTCTCTGAATTTAACAGTGGCAGGATCGGTGTCTATCGAGAGGGTGTGTGTGTGTGGTTTATCGTTCTTCATTATTGCTTTTCAATTGGTGAGAATTCAACGAATGTCCTGTGGATAGGGAAACCATTTCATGAGGATATTACTGAGCTCCATTCAAGATTTGAATGCCCTTCCACCAATATCAACCAAGATGTTGTCAGGGCGGTCTCGTTGGATCGTACAGCCACATTTCGGATCTTGAATCAGGTAATGGATTTGTTTCCAAGACGACAAATATCTGCATTTACTATGGCGTGACTTTTGCAGAAGCACAGACTAACTGTATAGTGACCGTTATTGTGACTACCCTTAACGCGGTGACATAGAGGTACAATAGGATAGTGGTGTTAACAATGGCAAAACTGGTTACGGGTTTACACCAAGTAATCTATTCAGGCGTGTAGTTGTAGTTTAATCAATATCTTGTAAGTGGTCTATTGTAAAGTAGAATTATTTATTGAAAAGCGTAATATTAACATTTTTTGGAATTAGTATGTAATTCCTTCAGAATAATAAACTGAATTTATGTAATGTTTTGAATTTATTAAAGAATTTTTACAGAAATGGTTAACTGTGTAAAATATTTGATGATGGGAAATTTCTGATTGGATTAAATATGAGGAGGTAATCATTGTTCTCAGTTTAGTATATTGTGAAAGTTTTGAGTATTAAAAGAGAGGGAGACTAACTGTATAGTTCATATAGCTGCAGACAGTCATTTATATTGTTTTGTTAAGTAAACCCCAAGTTGGATAAAACTGGATAGCTGAGAGACATAAATAATTTAATATTATATTCTTATATACCTCAATAAATATTTAGAATCTTGAAAATTTTGCGGTGAAGGTGAGATATTTATGTCAATTTGACCCTACCAAATAGTATTTTATATACTTAACTTCTCCTGGCTGTAAAAATAGTATTAATAAACGGATTCTTTGTTCAGCTTAATTATATTAAAAAGCAAGATAATATTTTAAATAAAAATACTATCAGGGCTTGATGCATCAAAAACTTTTGCAATACAAATTAATACTGACATTTTGTAACCAGTTGCACTCATGAATAACTTCTTTGTAGACAGATGTAATAGTGTTCATAGTCCGAACATGATCATTCTTGTGAATGTTAGAATTATGTCTATCATTTCACCTCTATAGCTTCAATGTGGAATGAACGAAAACACACCTTTCATGGAATCCCGTGACGCAATTATTTTATGCTGATTTATTGAATAATATTGAACTTCCAGTTATTAGTCGCTGAATGCCCCAGTTGGGAACGAAAACAGCAAACGTTGATTTAAGAAGTGTAGGCTAGTTGAAGGTTTGTGGATTTCCTGTTCTCGAAAGGTTATATTTTGATGACACTTTTGTTGGAAGGTTAAAAGCAAATTATAAGAAATCCATTGTTTAGGTGTGATTTATTCAAAACAACGCTTTTTCGCCGTTAAATGGATCACTGAACAAAATTGTGTCATCTCAGAATACCTCATCTGTGTACTGACTCTCTTTCCTCCTTGGATTCTCTTAAATGTATTTCTTCATCTAATAACATAATCGTCGAGATCCAAAAGCAACTTAAAAGCCTATAAGATAAAAACATCTCAATAGATTTTGCATTTGTTCGTGGACACACGGGCGTTCTTGGGAATGAGCGAGCCGATTGGCTTGCAAAGGCTGCAACCAAGCGCAAAATTGACGTTGACGTTAATATTCCTAAATCGTTTTAAAAGAGGATCACTTAAGAAAGAATGGTGAAGTCTTGGAACCAAGAATATCTCATTTCTAATAAAGGGAGCATAACAAAGAAATTTTTTCCAACCATTAATAAGAGACTGTCATGCCATCATTTTTACACTAACTACAAAATAACCCAATTTCTCACTGGTCATGGTAATTTCAAAAGCTACTTGAACAAATTTAATTTAGTTCCGTCATCCACCTGTGATTGTAATATTGGAGGCGAGGAAAATGTAGAACATGTGCTCCTTCTGTGTTCCAAGTTTGCCAAAGAAAGAAAGATCCTAAGACTGGCTTTCAAGAGACTTAATATAAATTGGCCTCCGAATTTTTACCAACTTCTTTCCACCAGAAATGCTTTCAAAAATTTCTGTGATTTTGTTGTAACTATTTGTATTTCTTCTTAACCTCAATATATTTATTTTTATTTTTTTTTTGTTTTCCCTGAATGTGTATTTAATACTTACTTCTGTAAGCCCCGTGTGATTCTTTGTGGTGCACGGGGATTTTATAATTGTTTTCAATAAAAAAATACTGTAATAAAAGTACTACCCTTTAAATCCAGAAGATTGGACTTGAAATCTAAATTTCATGAGGTGTAGTGTTGAAGTCTAATAATCTGCTCCAATATCATTCTCGTCAGTATCTTATAATTAAACTTTATCAAACATCTAATGTAATTAAAATTAAAAAAAAATTAAATTACAATTAAATTTATTACGCATTTATTATAATCTTTAATAACTTCTATCGATTGTTAACCGATAAAAATGAATTGAGAGAGAAAGAAATATATTGTCTCCTTATTCACTTTCCTGATTCAGAAAATGGCAACGCCTTGCAAACTCAACTTCTCAAGAATAATTTTAAATAAAACTCAAAAGAGGCTCTTACTTTCTTTCATTTAATGGAAAAGAAAGTTAGGGAAAGTAGATTGAATCCGAGCATCCTCCAGGTTAAAGAAAAACGTTGAGAGAGAGAAAAAGAAACAAACAAAGCTGAAAAATAAAAATCTCATTCTTGGATGTTTAAAACACTGTATGAAAGGAAAATCAAATTATCTTCTGTTTGAAGGTTAATTTAATCTCTAGCGGCAGCGCATATTCTTCGTTTTTGCTTGCTGATACGTGAAATTAGATGCTGTCCTTGTATAATTTGGCCGTCTCGACCAATTTATGAGTTGAGTTATTTGATTCCTTCTCGAAATATCGTCCTTTATTACGAAAAATTCTTCTAGGGAAGGAAGAGTAGAACGACTCAAAAACGATTCCTTGAGGAGTTGCAGCATTATGAATCTTTTGGTAAATTGTGATTCGTTTTTTTTATACTCTTTTTCTTTAGTCATTCGAATATCTCTTGAGTAATGTCTTTAATCTGAATGTTGACGAAAAAGAAATCGGCATTTTTTTGTAATTTTATTGCTGCAACACTGAAGAAAGGAAATGTAAAATTGTTCATGTGGTTCCTAGGGGGGAACTTTATTTTCTTTCTAGTGCATAACTGTTTTTCTATTTATATACATTGAGATAAATTTAGCTAAATATGACTCTAAGGGCTTTTGTAAGAGAGTCTATGAAGGAATTGATTGAAAATAACAATTCCATACAATGTTAGAAAATATTGCATTGGATTAAATACTTAGATAATATTCGTGACTAAATAATTGTTAAAAAGAGCAATGGGTTTCTAAGATATATGCGAATTAATAGATAAAGATAAATTTGTTGTTTAGCATTTATTAATCTAACAAGGAGAGGGCACGACTAAGGAAATTCATTTCGGGTCGAGATTTGGTGTAATGGAAGTACTCCTTTAGAGTGTTCAACCCTTAATGTAATTCTGCCGAATGGCCAGTCAATTCGGAGAAAACAGCGTTCGAAATTCATGCTTTGTTTTTATACAATTAAGTTTCAATTTTTTTCATCGGCCCAGTGGCTTGATTGGTAAATTGTCTGCCTTCAATGCGGTTGGATTCGAGTTCGAATCACGCGAAAAAAATTTTTCTTTGACTTCCTTTGATTATTTTTTTAAATAAATAAATTTATTTATATGAAAGGTTTATTAAATATTAAATGATATTCTACGTAATAAAAAAAAAAAATTGCATTTTATACAGTAAAAAAAATTACTGTAATTATATGAATATTTATATAATGTCTAATAAATAAATTTTTATATAAATAAATAATATTTATATAAATAAATAATATTTATAAAATAAAATATATAATAAATATTAAATTATATTTTACATAAAAATTATTTATAAATAGT
>BMAV01027505.1:0-21770 GCA_019973955.1 Trichonephila inaurata madagascariensis | reverse complement strand
AAATGCAATATACTATAAATGAAATATTATATATATATATATATATATATATATATATATATATATATATATATATATATATATATATATATATATATATATAATAATTTAAAAAATTTATTTTATTATTATTATTGAATTAACTATTTCGTAATTATATGAAATACTTAATAAGTGCTTTTCAAATAAATCTATTTAATTTTTAAAAATTATTCAATAGTTTTAATAATTGTATTTAAATAATTTTAATATTTTTAATTAATGTTAATCAATGACTTGTGATTAATATTAATTAATTATTTTAATTAATAATAATTACACATTTAAAATTAGCATTGATTAATTATTTTTAAATAATATTAATTAATTATTTTAATTAATAATAATTGCACATTTAAAATTAACATTGATTAATTATTTTTAAATAATATTAATTAATTATTTTAATTAAAAATAATTACACATTTAAAATTAACATTGATTAATTATTTTTAAATAATATTAATTAATTATTTTAATTAATAATATCTACACATTTAAAATTAACATTGATTAATTTTTTTAAATAATATTAATTTTAAATAACTTTAATGAATAATAATTTTAATTAAAAATATTTTTAAATAATCTTAATTAATAATACTTATAAATAATTTTAATTAATAATACTTTTAAATAATTTTAATTCATAATAATTTTAAGTAATTTTAATCAATAATACTTTTATGTAATTTTAATTAATAATAATTTTAAGTAATTTTAATTAATAATCAATTTTAGTTAATAATAATTTTAAGTTATTTTAATTAATAATTAATTTTAAGTAATTTTAATAAACAATTAATTTTAAGTAATTTTAATCAACGATTAATTTTATGTAATTTTAATCAACAATTAATTTTAAGTAATTTTAATTAATAATAATTTTAAATAATAAATTTATTTACTTATTTTTTAATTTATAAAATACCAAATATTTACATAAATACCATTCTATATTTAATAAACCTTTAATAAATAAATTTATTTAATTTTAAGAAATAACTAAAGGAATTGAAAGAAAAAAGTTTTTCGCGTGATTCGAACTTGGATCCAACAGCAATGAAGGCAGACGATTTAACAATCGAGCCACTAGGCTGGTGAAAGAGATTGAAACTTAATTGTATAAAAGATAAGCATAAATTTCGAACGCTGTTTTCTCCGAATTGACTGGCCATTCGACGGAATTACATTAAGGGTAGAACACCCTACAGGAGTACTACTATTACACCAAGTCTCGACCCGAAATGAATTTCCTTAGTCGTGCCCTCTCCTTGTAAGATCATCAAAATTTTAATTTTGAACTTTAATGCTAATGGGGATAACATTACTAAACATTTATTCCAGTATTCATTTATTATTATTCCACTCTGTTGAGTTTCTTACATGAATATTTTTGAATGGGTAAAAAGCATTTGCTTTTATTTTTGAAAAATAAGAGTAAATTTTTTTAAGAGTGCTTCTATTCCTGAAAAATATGCCTTGATTTATTCTTCTAATAAATAACAATCGTATATCATTGTTCTTTTCGTAATTTGTATAATTTCTTTACTCGATATTTGTTTAAAATATGATTCCTGGAGCTTCTTTAATCATCCTTCTCTAAATTTTAATGTTTAAAAGTAAGTGCTTTTTTTGTTTTAAGAAAACTATGATATTTACTTACATTACTCATTAGCTAAGAATATTATTTTAAAAATAAGAATGGATGAAAAATGTTGCAGGATTCTTCATTAACTAATTGCCAGAATCCGTTACAATGACATCCAAATATAATCTGTAAATAATGTTCATGCTTTAAATTGAAAATAACTGGATCACCAGTAAATGCATTAGAAGGGTTAAAAATTATCATAAAAATAATCATTTTATTTCACGAGAACAGATTCGCTTAACTAAGAAACTAAAATCTCTTCCTCAAAGAAAAGCTTGATGTTATATTTTTTACTTTTTTAAAAGATCTATTTGAACTTGCACCATTTTTGCTTAAGCGAATTGTTTCTGCTTCTAAGCTCTCATTCAAAACTCTTAGAGCTTAACTATCAAAACACATCAACAAATATTGGCCCTGTTCGCTTTACACAGTTTGTATGGTTAATTAGTTTTAAAAATCGATAATACATAGTTAAGCTCTATTAATTCTAAATAGTCCTTTGAAATATATTGGCAAATGAATTTTTCTTTTAATTGCCTTCACAGAATAAAGCAAATCTTTCATAGATGATAATAATGTTTCTTTATTGTCCTGATACTCTGTTAGTAATTTACAACCCAATACATATACAAGGTAATTGGATGAAATTGTATTTTTCTATTCAAATTGTATTTCATCACAGTTCAAATTGTATTTTTATTATTATTCGAGTTGTATTTTTATTATTAATGTGCTTTGTGCATGCTTATTTTTTGCTTTTCTTAATTTCTATTCAATTCTTATTATTTACAATTTCTATTTTGTATATATTTTCAATATAATAATTAGTTTTAATGTCGTGCCTTTTACTAACGCCATCGACTGTATTTGTCTTCCGTGTGATGGCAACATGTTGTTTATGTAATATAATCTGTGTGGAATGTTCAGTTCCTGTACTGTCCCTCGCTAGAAGAGGTTCTCGCCGTAATAGGCTGCTGGCATTTGTATATATCTTTTATACGCAAAATTAAAGACAAGTTTTTAAAGCAAGAATCGTCAATTAGTCACATGTGACGGACAAAGGGATAAGTTCAGATATATGAATCCTTCACAGAGAAGGGTTTTTGATGTAAAAGTAATATCCCAGCAACATATTTTTCTTTTTTAGTACCTTGTATTCTTTGTCCCAGGAAAGATGGAAAATTAATTTTTCTCTTCCAAATTTATTTTCCTTTTAGTTGGTTGTTTAAAAGATATAACTGATGCAATGTAAATATATTTTTTTCATTGTGAATGTTAAATGCAGGGAGAGTACAAATGATGGACCCGATTTTATAAATCCTATTTTTGAAACTACTGCATATACGAGGGTTGGGGCATAAGTCATGGCAACTATTTTTTTTTTGTTGTAGATATGTGAACAGATCACAAACGTATTTGTGTTGTGAGGAAGTTCTGATCTGTGACAGCTGGTAGCAGCGCAGCATGGGCTGTGAAATCAGTCAGTTGGTGAGTGTCGTGTGAGATGGAAGTAACCCGTGTTGAACAGCGCGCTTACATCAAAATAGCTCCTCTCCGAGGGAGAAATGCGATGGAATGTCACCGTGAATTAGTGGAAGCCCTCGGGAATAATGCCCGACCATACCGTACAGTAGCACGGTGGGTAGGAAAGTTTCAGCAATGACGTGTGTCAACCAGTGATGAGCATCGTTCGTGATGACCGGTCAGTGTGCGGACCGACTTGGCACGTTCTGTCATCGAGCAGCTAGCTAATGGATGAAGACAGACGATGGACGCTACTGGAGTTAGAGAGGGTAAATGGCATCGAAAAACGCACCATGCACAATATATTGCGTAACAAGCTACACCCTTACGCAAAATCGCAGCACGGTGGGTACTGCATGCACTGACGAAAGTTCAAAGGGGGTTGCGCTATGCAATATGCTCCGACAACATTGCACGCTGGCAACAGGACGGCGATCAATTCTTGTCACGAATAATTGACGAATATAATCACGAATTGAATCAAGAGGAATTTAGGACCAGGGCATACGAACCGTTACTGAAACTTCAGTCTAAGGAGTAGCGACATGCTGGATCACCAAGAAGCAGAAAGTCCTTCAGAATTCTTCCCTAGACAAATTGATGGTCATCGTCGCGTATGACGTCAGGGGTGTCATTGTTTGCCACTTTGTTCCTCATGGCAGAACAGTGACCGCAGAGTACTACAGGGACTTCCTGGTGTGGCAGGTACGACATGGCTTTAGGGATAAACATCCGGATCTTGTGGACAGTGCAGTAATCCTGCACGACAATGCAAAAGCACATACAAAGCTGTACAGCAGCTACTCCGACGTAGGGAATGGGAAGAATGTGAGCACCCACCGTACTCTCCCTGCATTTCACCCTGTGACTTTGATTTCATTCCAAAGATTAAGGAATCAACACGTTTGCAATACGAGAGGACATTGCTAATGCTGTGCGCCAACAGGTGACCGGATTTACACATGGTGTGGCAAATGCTGAGACTGTTGGTATTCAGCACCTCTCATATCGTTGAAAGTGTATGGTGACAGTAACAGGAGACTACATTGAGGGTCTTTAGTCCCAGGTTTGTCATGTCAACTTTATGTGTACTGTGTTGTCTTTCTTTGGCACCGTGATGGCCATATTGATCTGTATATATACTACTGTAATAAATTAGTGTGTTACGATATTTCAGTGCTATTCATTGTCCACACATGTAGTTAACATCCTCTCCTTTCGTCCGTATATGTCACATTTTCCAACCGGACTGGTTATCTTCAAAAAAAATATATAGTTGCCATGACTTTTCCCCTAACGCTCGTATTACAATAAGGGATACGTGAATGTAGAGAAAAATTTGTTTCCCATGGATGGTCAACAGCACATTCAGGATCACTGTGACTGAAATACAAATATGGCGACAATGGCAGAGAAGAGTTTCAGCATATTAGAATATGCACGTGTTTTTTAGTTATTTCGGCACATTATGCATTTCGAAATCGCAATGGAAAAGAAGCATCAACCAACAAGAACATTTTGCGATGGTATCGTCAGTTTAAGAAAACTGACGGCAGACAAAGCATCTCGGAAGAAGCAATAAAGAGAGGGCTAACCATAAATACGAAAACTACCACCTGTCAATTTGGAGTGCCCCAGAAAATAGCATGGAAAATTTTACAAAAAAAAATTACATTTTAAGATTTATTATTTGCTATTGGCTCAACAAATATCGGAAAACGACAATTAAGAATTTATGCAGCATTACAAATTAATGATAGAATGATGCTACAAAATGTATGAAACTAACTGGATTATAGATTAGAGTTATGGCGTGTAACAAGAGAGTCACACACACACACATTGAACATTAGTAACAGAAAAAAAAAACTTGGTATATTTCTGTTTACATTCATGTATCACTTATTGTAATATGTGCAGTAGTTTTGTGCTAACAGGAATTTTTAAAAGCATGTTCATCATTTATACTCACCCTGTAGTTTAGCTTAAAATGCATGGTACTACTAGTATTTAAATAGAGTGAATGTTTATTTAAAATAATCATGTATTTTCCCGAAGTACCATATATTTTTTTCATTTGTCTCATAAGATAACGTATGTATTGTGCATTCATTTCTATTTACATGAAAAGAGTAAGAGAATTTTAATTTACTTTTTGTGCGCTTCATTTTAACATAGAAAGATGAAATGTTTATTCCTCTTTCTCACGTACAAACTAGGAGAAATGTCTAGAATTGAAAACTCTCTGACTGATTTTCATCACTCTTTCATAAATCGCCCTTTATTATTTAAGGTGGGAATCATTTGATTTAAGCTCATGGAAAAATATTATTTTTGACCCTAATATGTGCGAACAAACGATACTGCACGTCTTATTTGAGTTAATTGTTAGTACAATAAGTTTATATTTGATTGACATTTAAAATCAAAAGTTTTATGAATTATGATGAATTATACTATTGTAATGTGTATGTTACCTGTGTGTCCAAAATAAAATATCCATGGGAAAAAGATATGAAATTATATAAAAGCACTTGTTTGGCCTGGTAGTACAGCGATTTACATTTAGAGTCTATTAATTTATCACTTAAATAGAACTGAAGAGCTGTATGATTGAGCATTTTTGTAAAAAGTATGGCGTGACGGTCGAAGATAAGAGGTTTCCGGGTATAAAAAGTGTAAAACTATTGGCCCTCATCAATCAACGAAAGTGATTAAAACAGGGGTAGGCAGACCTCTCTACGGTATGGGTTATTTTAGATATTTTTAAGGTGTTGGGGCGTGGCTATTCTGTATTAGAATTGTATATTTTCTTTTCTTAACACTGGATTTCGACATTGTATCCATTTTTTAAAGCATGACAGATTACTGTTTTTACTGCAGAAACACAAGTAGCACAAAATTGCTGAGATGAATGTTTGAGCAACTATGAGCAACTAATAGACCGCGTTGGAGCGGGACACGTCACCAGAACGCAAACCCATGGAATTGCAAGGTGTGAGATAATGTCTCAATAACCAATACCGTGCTATCATGGGAAGAGCTGATCTACAACATTTATTCTCCCTTCCAGTCAGCGTGTGGGGAAAAATTCATTTATAGGGCAAGTATCTCAGTGATCGCTTTTTTTCCCCTAGGGTGTCAATGAATGAGTTAAGAGTCATCGTGTGTTTCCAATGAAGGTACATGAGCCATCTACACATATATCGAACCCTTTGCTCAAGTAAACGCAGTGGCATTAATTGTGAAGAGCCAATTCTCTCTAGTCTACTGGTTTCAGTGTTCCGTAAATATGTTTCTTTTAGTATGCGTGCAGTAGCGCACACAGGAATTTTTCAAGGGGAGGGGGTCCAGGGTCAAAAGGTTACCATTCTTGTATCATGCTCCTTTTGATTTTGTTGATTTTCGGGAACAAAACACAGTAAAAAACTAATTATTAATTAAATAATTAGCATTAATTAATAAATCATTAATAACAAATACTGAATTAAATTTTACGTACTATATACATAGAATTATAATCGATCGGAAAAAAACCAAGGGCTTTGGGGGGTTCGGACCCCCTGGACCCCCTCCTCTTGTGTGCGACACTGTATGCGCGTCTTAATAAAGGCAATCACCTCAAAATGTCTTTGTGGTTCACCGGTCGATCACGATCGACTTAATCTAAAGAAATAGCTGAAATTATTGAAGTTGACATAAGAAATATATATCCTGAGCATCAATAAAAACAGGATGGGAAATGGTACAGAGTAATCATCTTAGCATACATGTGGTTGAATTACAAAATTATCAGGACTGAGAAAAGATCTCGTAAGTAACTGGGGAAGAAAAATTGTAAAACCTCTACTGTTAAAATCCCAGCAATATTCAACAATGAACATAAGAGTATTTCGATAATTTAAAAGAATCGGACTTTACATTAGTAGAGCCCTAAAGAACCGTTTGTTTTGACGATTAACTAAAAAAAAGTCGCTATACAAAACTGATAAAGGTGAATTATTAAATCTGAGACATGACCAAACGTATATGTAACTGCTTAAAAGAAAAAAAAAATAATTGTATAGTCATGCATTTTTCTACTAATTCAATATTTTTATTATTTTGTGAAATATAACCACTGCTTTTAGAAGTACGTCATACATACTCTTTAGCTTGTATTACATTATTACGCAACTATAAGGCGAAATCTTAGTTTAACTCAAAAACAAAAATCTTTGAATTTCTCCAGTGAAAATATTCTTTAGTTTTCTTGTTTATTTACTGAATCAGTTCTTTATTTCAAATACCAGAGACAAAAATAACTTTTTTTTGTTCGTAGTACGTACTGCAATGGTATCTAATTGGACAGCTTACTCGGATTTCTTCCAATTATGACGACAAAACGTAGGAGGAGGAAAAAAATGTTTAGCAGAATTGAGAATAAGGGACAGATTCGAAAAATATAGTTAAAAAAATAAAGTAATATATTTTCAATCTCTTGGAATGAAGAATTATTTTTATTTTAAATATAGAAGAGGATTTATAAAATAGGGTTGTTTCTCTTAAAGTAAAATTAAGTTTAAAATATTTGGGACACAGTTACAATTTTAATGTAAGGAAATTTAGGACTTTTAAATAAATGACAGGCTCACACATAGTTTTTTGTTTAATTAGTTAATTAGTTAGTTAGTTTTTGGCTTTAACAAAGACAAAGTAGCATTCATTGATTATATTTTAAATAATAACTATTTTCATGCTACTAATTCATGCTATACGTATCCTTAAAACTAGTAACACATTCTTAGTTCATAAACATTATATTATTTCTTATAAGATTGAAAACTACACTATTCTTATTAGAAGTAAATTTTATAGCAACTAGAATTTTGATTTTATGATGTACGCTTCTAGGTTCTATAGCACCTTTTTTCCAGTTTAACATATTATTAAAAACATTCCTTATATGTTCTCTCTTTCAATTATAACAAACAAATAACTGATTTTATTTATGCACACAATAACAGTTTTATATTTAAATCTTTTAAACTATACTGGAAGGTAATTGTTTAAGATGTAAAATCTTTTAATAGCAGGATATTTGATAACAAGATGATATGATAAGAGGATATTTGAAAACTATTAAAGATGTGTGTGTTAGATTAATCATATCTTATAGTAAACAACATTTTAATAGATATTTAAACAAGTTTATTAAAAAGTTGTGTTAAATTTGGTTTACCTTTAAAAGCCGCTTAAGACAATAAACACGCAATATTTTAAGAGATCTCAGGAAATAAAATTATAAAATTAATTATATATATATATTACTATAATTATATTAAAAGTAATATGTGATTAAAGATTTACTCAAAGATTTGATTTTAAAGATTTATTTTTGTTTATATAAACAAGGTGCCTGATACTTACGCAATTATATATAAGTATTATTAAATATTTAGCAGTATACTCAATAAGCTTTTCATAATAACAATGCTTTCAATAAATCTGCACTACGTGAGAGAGAGATTACTTATAGAATTTCGGCTTTCCATACAAAAATAAAATACACATGTACCAGAAACTAAATTTTGTGTGACATATTTTAATTCCATAATTTTATGAAATCCCTGTAATATTTCGAATTGTAATTATAATGGACTTAAAAATTACATTAGTACTTCTGGTAAATTGTTTTTGAAGGGTGGGATCTAAACTTAAGTGTAGTCCTGGTCATTTGACCGAAGTTAAAAATTTCAAAATTTGTTCCCAGTTTGCCTTTTGCAATTTCAAAGTGCGGCGTAGATAAACTGGAGAATCAAACTATCAAATTGGTGAATTTATATAATCTTTTCAACAAAAAACTGCAAATAAATTCAAAGTTACAGTTATTATTGGAAATAGTAAATATTTCATGTGAATTACTTATAAAACAAAGAAATTTATTCACTATATAGTTATGATTTTAAACATCTATTTAAATTTATATATATATAATATATATAATAAAAATTATTTTTGAAAATTCTAATAAATGCGGTCTAAATAGGGTTATGAAGTTTCGAATTTTTTTTTGTTAATGAATTCTTAAAGAATATAATTATAAGTATAATATGCACAAACAGATTAAAGGCTTACCACTAGATGGACCTTCTAGTAATGTTTTTGCTCATTTAGATGAACATTTTTAAGAACAGCAATATATACATATTTATCTATATAGTTGTGCTGATGATCCGTAACAATAGTGAGTTCCTACTTAAGGTAACTCTTAACCCTACTTATATATATATATATATATATATATATATATAAACCTTGTAAAAACTATCAATAATCATTTTACCCCAGAATATTTAGATACAACCTAAGAAAAAAATAGAAAATAAATTAAAAATACTATTTATGATGAAAAGCATGCTGTAAACATTATAGTGAAGTTCCTTTCTGAACAGTAATATACGTATATATCAATTGTGAATAAAATACTGAATTGTTTTTGCCATAATTATTATTTAGTTAACACGTGAAAAAGTGGCAGACCCTGTGAACACTAGATGTTAATAAAGACAATGATAAAATTAACAACTTAAAAAAATCAGATTATGTTTAAAACGGAAAAGTACTGTTAATTTTTTTAAATAATACATTTATCATAAGTTTAAAATTAGTTTGATTGAATTTATATTTTTTAATATTCATTACTTACTTCAATTAAACATAGATGTAGCTACTAGTTACTTTTTTCTAATATTTATCTGATTTTATTACAATTCAAATTTTTTGCACTTGCTCTGTTTTCTTAAAAAATACATGTTAGATATGCTTACAAAACCATATGTTTCAAATTCGAATTTACTTCCAAACCTTCAGTTAACTTTTCATGATGATTAATAAACTTATTATGTTGAATTATTTTATAAAGATATTACTAAAAATGGTAACATATTCAAGTAAAATGCATTTGTTACTTATGCTAAATAAGAAACTTGCTGAATTTGTGCTGGAAGAGTAAAAAATGGTACTTAGCAACACTAATTGTAATAGTTAGTATATAAAAAGTGTCCTCGCTGAATCACATAGGACCTCCACAAAATAAATGTGTTTTTATGTAATCTTAAAACAGTGTAAGTAATTCATATCTGGACACTTAATAAGTTAAGGGGACATGGTACGATTTAAGCAAAAATTTTTAATTTAAGGGTTTTTAAAATTTTTTTGTTGCCTCCTATGTATGTATACTATGTTAGAGATTTTGTGCTCAAAATTTCATAAAAAGCTATCCATGTAATTTTTTAAGGAAAAAACTTCAAATTTGTGAAGTGATTTCAAAAGGCTACTCCTCCTACAAAAAATTACGTACATATGTGAAATTTGATTTACAAGGACGCCAAACTATGTATAATAAAAGTTGGTATGGGTTTTGCGTTAACATGATTGGTATTCATACAATACTTCTTTTTATGAATGTTTATTGAAAATTCCTTAAAAAATGTATAAATCCTGAGTTCAATTATTTTTAAGAAAATAAATATTGCTTTGATTCAAAAATGCATACCAACTTTTGTTACACGTACTGTTAGCAATAGGCAAAAAAAAGTGTCAAAGCATTAGGCACAAAAGAAAAAAATCCTTAGCTTTTTAAATGAAGACAATCTAGTTATTTTATCTTTCTGAGATAAGTCAGTTTAAAATTTTGAATTGCCATAGAGATGTGAATAAAATTGAAAGTGAAAGCTATCATAATTCTGTGTTTTTTAAGTTTTGAGCTTTCAAATTTTGTGAGGATATAGAAACGTATATATAAAATAATTTAGACTAAAAAAAATAAATTTGATTTTTTGACCGATTTTGATGAATTGAATCGTACTGTGTCCTCTTACTAGTAATTTATGTTGCATTTATTTTATGATAAGAACTGTAATATTCGCAAGCAACTTCGTCCCTTTCGTTATAATGATATTTCAAAGGGAGATTGGTGAAATATTGCAGATACAACCATGATAGCTTCATTTTTGGCAACCCTATGGATGCTTTGTGAAATTAAAATAACGTTAATGAGGTCTATAACGTTATGACCTATGACGTAAGTGGATTTTCGAAGAAGGCACTAGTAGGTAGTCGCGCAGGCTATAAACAGCGGTCACTTGCCAAAACTGAGTTAGTATTACTTCAGCTGTTGAAGATTTCACTTGCCCACGACTGAAATTTGGGTATATTCTTTATTTTTACGTACTTGAATTTTTACAAACTGATAGAGAGTTGTATCTGAGTGCTGAAGAGGGTGCTGGAACCTTCTGGAACTTATCGTGCAAATTTTACTGCTTTATTCTGAGTTTTAAGGATTTTTTTTTACTCTAAATTTCATCACTGTTTTGTTTTCTTGGACTGTTAGCATAAAATTCACGAATGCTGAACTACGCAACACGCATAATGAAAGTTAAAATGAAAGTTAAAAACGGTGAAAAAAAGTCTAAAATGTGAAAAATAGCATGTTTACCTATTTTTTTATTGTTTTACTTGTTCTATTCATACTTTTGCGAACAGTTAATATTTTTTAACTGTGCTTTTTAAAACAGGTACTCTGACAAGATGAGCTTTTCAAACAAACTTCTTTCAGAACAAACAAAAAAAATAATAAGACATAAAACATTAAGACAAATGTAAAAAAATAGAACTTTTTACTTATGCTATCATTATTTTTAGTCATAATTTTCGCAATCTTTGTTGTGAAAGTAAGGTACTTATATCAAAATTTCGCAATAGTTTACTATCTTGCTTCAACGAGATTTTTTCATCTGTCTATTAACTGAAACGAGCACAGACTTCATAATCATTAAAAAAGATAACAGTTTCTGCTCACACTCACTCGCATCAAATTAACTGTCTTCTGCACACCTGAGAAAACATAACAGTAATTTTAATTTTAACGAGCAGAAAAGGAAGAAAAAAACATGATTCTCTTTACTATGCAGAATCCTAATTAATTTAGCACGTTTACGACTTAAGAAAAGCACAGGCATCAGGAGAAAAACAACTAATTAGGACCCGAGATTTGCTTTCATTCCAATTTTTTTTCGTTCTCTAGTTCATTAGTTTGAAAACTACGTAGGAGATGTAAATCATTATAACAAGGTGATTTTTGCAAAATATATGCTTTATTTATGGTGTAATGTAATACATAGGTATTTTCGGCAGAATTCTAAAAAATAGGAAGCAAAAGGAGTGAAAATTTTTTGAAAACAATTCCATGAATACTGAGCAAACCTGATGCATTTTTGTATGCATAATAAAATATTGTTTACTCTAGGCATCATCAAATTTATGGAATCAAAATTAGTAACTTCGTGTTAAAATGAAATGGAGCTAACACGAGATAAGATTATTTTTTTCTCTGAGGAATGAAAAAGAATTTAATTTTTTCTAAAATTGTTTTATGAAGAACCATAAGAAACTATTTTTTTTTCACTTTCAGAAGTTTGAGATAAAATATTTCGACATTAAGTTACAGGATATAAAAACTGAAATTATGAAAAACGAACATTTTTACTCAGTAATATGGAACCGAGGGAGAAAACAACAATAATCCCATATTTTAGTCTTAATTTAATAGGCATTAATTTCAGATTTGTAATTTCCGTTTTAGGTTATCTGTAACAATATTACTAAGCAATTTTTAAAAAGACTTGCATTCTCACCATTAGTTAGAACTTTTTCGCAATACTGATGATTGAAAAAATTTTGCGTGACTACAAGTTTTAACGCAAAGTCCCGTGAGACAATCTCTTTTATTATGGTCCCTGCCGAAAAGGCATGCCGTTACGTTCTTTAGGTATTTGAATAATGCACGAATTTCATACAATTCTCATATCAAACATGAGTTGAGCAGAGTTGATGCCTCTTCAGAAACGAATTTGCATGATAGGCATGCATTTTAAAAATCGATTTTTAGACACAGCCAATAAAGCACGCTGCCTTAGAATTTCACCCACGGCCCTTTTGAAAAAGAATCACGCACCACACCACTGAACAACAACCCCTGCTAGTTTCTAGAAGGAAATAAAAAAGATTTTTCTTTTTTCCTTCACGTTTTTTACGGCACGGATTTGGGAAATCACGATCAAGCAAATGTACATTCTGTTCTATTCTTAGTATTATGGTGAAAAAAAAACGTCTTTTCATCGTAAATCAAAGATGTTCCACGTTTTTTTCTCACATTTCTCAAAATTTTTGAGATAAACACCGACTCTCACACTTTTAGAGGCGATTTAGTAATTAAAGCGTTTTGGTTGTGATATTTCGGAATCATCTGCCTTATTCTCCTGATCTCGTCCCAAACAATTTTTATCATTACCAGTATAAAAAAAAACTCATTATACAGAGTCAGTGGTTTGGTAATGTAGAAGACTTTATTTTAGAGGTGGAGCAAAGGGGTTTCGGAGCAGTTTGTTGAACTCTACAATTACGGCTGTAAAACAGGTCATAGAACACTGGAAAAAGGTATAAACTTCGAAGGTAACTCTTAGAGGTCTCAAAATTCTCAAATAAGAATAAGTTTTTATCTCGATTATTGGTAGTAACAATTAAAACTTGACTATATCCCCCCCTTTCGAGTGATCAATCACTCGAAAGGGATCGACGTTGGATCGGGTTGATCGGGGTTGTAGGACTTTATTTAAATCAGTAGCAAAGAACAATGCAGTTCTTTAAGAGCGATGAGAATTTATTGTCGAAAAACAATCCTTGAAATCCAGGATTCAACAGCAATATACGCAGAATAAATCTCAGAAGGTCTTCAGTGGTGTGACAACAGTGGTGTGACACAACTATCAGTGTCTAAAGTACAACTGTGTGAAAGATTATTCACAAGTACCTCTCGTCCTATTCAACAGCCGAGCTAATCGCTAGTCGACTCTTCCAGGTCAAGGAAAGATTACTAATAGCTAATCAAAACAATACTGAGCAGCGGGCATTTTCCTGTTTATACGTTTCGCGGATCCTTCGAGAAAGAACCGCTTGCGTCATAGATCGTGAAATTAGTGTATTTCGCCACTAATTTTTAGAAGAATCCATAGGGTCCTAAGCTCGTCAAAAATGGTTGCCAACGGGGTATCCAAAAATGATGCCAACTTGGCTCTATCGCTAAGATTTCACCGTTTCAATTAAATCGCCATTATATCGTAAGGAACGGCGTTGTTTACGAATATTACAATTTAAATATAAAATTGAGGAATATAAATGCATTACACATCCAAGTAGAAATTATTTACACTATTTTACACAAAATTCGTTACAATATTAAGCTCATGGTATTGCTGTTTCAATAATTGCATTTATTTGATAATGATTCTATTAATTACTTCAGTGTCTCTAATGACAGTTACGTTTGTCAGAAAACTCCTCCTTTAATAAATTTGTTGTTAAAATGTATTTTTGGTTATCCAAGTAAAATAAATGTAAACACAAAATGCAAATGCCAGTGAATAGGACACAGTCGCAGAAGAGAATTGAATATTTCCTCAAGATATACAGAAAATATTTCCGAATTTTCAATTTTCTTTCTGATTATCTTATCAACAAATACTTGTTTTTATTTTCATGAATAAATACCTAACGCATATTTACGTATGTTTTTATATTACTTTTTAACGGAAAGTGTAATTATACATATGGACAAAAAAAGATTCTTGCTTTAAAAAAATCCTCTCATATAACTGAGTTTGTCTCTCTCTAAAATAAGGATTTTTTTTTCAATATCCATTACACAAAAAATAACAAAACATTAGTTTTATTGAAAGAGAAGTCTTAACTAAAATGAAACAAATATTTATAATTTTATATGTTTGTTCCATTTCCATGAATCGGCATATTTCTTGTTGCATTTATATTAGTGTTTTGCAATTTATCCAAATGCCCATGCATGTGTGAAATGAAAGCTTTAGAATGTCTTAAGCAAAATCAGATAATAAAACTTGGTTTTCAGTGGATTGCTAAGGAATGCAGATTTATTTTAATACTTTGTTTCTTCCAATTTACATTTATTCATGTTCAGAAACACATTTTTTTTGCATATATATATAGTCTAAGTCGATTTTTGAAAATACCTCCCTAAGCTGATCTCTGCTCAGCAAAAGTAACACATTGTTAAAAGTTTTGTGTAATGAACGCTTAAAATAGTGTAAATAACTCATATATCTGAAAGTGTAATACATTAATATTACTTTATGTTGTATTTATTTTATGTTAAAATTGTAATATTCGCAAGCAACGCCATTTCTTAAATTATAACGGCGATTCAATGAAAAACATAGCGAAATGTTAACGATAGAGTCAAGTTGGCAAATGTCTAGCTACTTTCATAGCTCGAGTTTTATTAGAGCTTTTTGTAAGACCCGCCGTGTAGGGGAGCGATGCACGTTAATACTTTATGTACCGCATAATGATTTACTACAGTTTTTTCATACAATAATTTTTTTTGGATCACTACATTGAAAATTAAGGGATTCACATAAACAAAATACTCCATTTTGGGAAATTTAATCCGTTAGAGCTAATAAATTAATTAAAGATATTCCACTCTGTAAAATTAATTATATACACCGTTCACTTAAAATAAATAGTCAAATAGTTTCTTAAAGTCTTCAATAACATAAAAAAACATAAGACACTTAAATATTGACATAAACTATTTATTCGGGACAAAAATAATAATCTTTGCAATCCACTGAAAACGCCGTCAGCTGAAAACGCAATATCTGCTACAAAACTATTCGTCTTCCCCGCTAAAATAATCATCACAGAACCCATGCTGGCATATATTTTGGAAGACTGGTATTCAAAGAATATTCCTGCTAAGTATTGGTAGAATATTTCTGCAAAGTTGGTGTAGTGTGGTAATTAGGAGAAGGGGGTGCCAGCTCAGGTCACTTGACCATGGTTCAAAATTACGTGGTCTGTTTCCAAAAGCCCTCGTGTAGCTGAACAGTGTGACGTTTATATTCACTCACTCCAAAAAATACAGTACAATAGTTATAATTATTTTTATACTTAAAAATGCAATATCTACCTATTCAATTAAAATTATAGCGTTATAATTTACTAACCACAAAATTTTTTGAAAATTTGTCAAAATGATGTAGTGTGAAAGAGAAATTTTATTTACTTTAAGTACCAGAACCGATAAAAGCATTTATTTTGAAAAAATATTAATTTCTTACTACCAAATGTGCATAATAAAATCATAAAAAAAAACATTCAAATAAAGAGAGATTTATAACAAAACCTAGTTTTATTCTAAAATAAAAAAAAAATTAAGGATTATGCTGATCACAAGAATCAATTAGAAGCGAGCGCCTTGCGTAGCCAAAACAAAAAATCTTTCCTCACAAATAAAATATAGATATATACTGTCGTGGGCTTTTTTGCAGCGCACGCCAGAAATGCTTGCAGTTGGCAGATTTTTTTCCTACTTGACAAATATTCGTTATATTTTGGACACTTCACACAATATCTTTATAAATTATAGCCTATGCTATAAATTATAGCCGATGTGTTATTCTGATGTATAAGCTATATTACTGTAAAGTTTAATTAAAATCCATTCAGTTGTTTTTGCGTGAAAGACGGACAAACATCCTCACAAACTTTCGCATTTATAATATTAATCTAGACAAATGATAAATTTATAATAATAAATTACTATTATTCTAAGGAATTTTAATCCTTACTATTTAGAATTTCTATATTCAAATAACTATTAATAATATTAATTGGGTATTTCTGAATTAAGCAATATTTAGTGAAATGTTTATAGTTTATTTTTTCTGATTTTTTTTAATCTAGAAATTTATTGTGTTTTATATAATTAATAATAATATTTCTGAATATAGAAACATGTACATTACTTTCCCAATGAGGAACTTTTATAATATTGAAATTAAATTCTTCTTTTTATCATAAATATTAGTAACTATAACATTACTTTTTAATTTGATATGCATATCAAGAAAATTTCCTTCATTGTTGGGAAAATAAACTTTGTTGCTCCAAATCCCACATAAAGATATTAACTGTAACTGTCTATTCCTTCATTGTTGTTACTATCTGTCCGTATTAAATTGAGATATTATGTTTAAAATTGACTTGTTTGCTAAAAATTATTATATCATCTATATAACGAAAAATGTAATATACAGGATTTTTAATGAAACTATTTTCAAAATAATGCAAATATAAATTGGCAAGACAGTTGCTAGTAGGGCCACATTGTGGAAACTTTAATCTGTTGATAATAGTTACCATTATAATATATATAGTTCTCTTTAATTACAAACCTAAGCAGAGAGCCAAATCTATCATAATCAACATTTTTCAATAATTGAACTTTATTTAATTTTACAAGTATATGAATCATATCATCAGCATTAAACAGTTAAAAAGATCTTCAAAGTCTAAACTATAGATTGGAGAAATCTTTTTATCTCTTTCATTTTTTCTATAAAGCCTTTACTATTTTTAAGTATGGCTGTGAATTTAAGATTATTTATTATATCTTGTGTAATATTTCATGGAGAATTTTGCTTGATTTGCTGATATAAGTATTAAAACCATTTGTAACTGTTCTAAACTTGACTAGGTTATGAAATTTAGGAGTAAGAAATATATGTGGAAATTTAAAGTTATTATTAATTTGTATTCTTAATTGTTTATGAAAAGCCAAAATGCGATTATTTAGATCTCTAACAGAAACCGATGACTTAATAAAAGCTGTATTATTATCAAAATATTTATTTATCATCAAAATATAATAGTATTTACATATGAAGCCAAAATTTCCTGGCACTTTATCAACATAAACGATAAAAAATTTCTTTTTGCTATTTTTTAATCTGATTTTTAATATAATTAAAAAAAATATATTATTATCTGTAGCAAAGTTATATTTATTAAGCTTTTATGTAATACTACATTTGAATTCCGTGAATGCCTCTATAAGCATACTATATTTAAGAGTTATTTTGTAAATGAATTGCTCAATATCATTATATAACTGATTTTTATAATTTTATTATTATTGGAAATCATTAGTCTAAAACCAGTACCTTTATTCTTTATATTTCTCAGATTGTTGTCTTGTACAATATTGAGGTCACCAGTAATAACATGCTGGAGATGTTTATTTATGAATTCTTTAAATTTATTACAATTACACATTAAGTGTTCCTGCTTTATATTCACATTATACTTAAAAATTGATTTACCTAATTTTTATTGTATTTAAAAGCTTTTTTAATAGTAATATTTTGAATTGAGAAATATGACACGTGTTTTTTAAAAATGCTAGAAAGATCAATATTACCATACGATTTATTCATATATAATAATGTGCAATATTTTATTTGATAATCTTTATTTACATTGACTTTTATGTTATATTTATGTTTCAAAAATTGTGAATGTCTATTATAATATGCAGAGCATGGCATTTTTTTTATTTTTTCTGAATTTAGTACATCTTCTGTAAAACATAATTCTGTCTTACTGAGTCTAAACATGAAAGATTTAATGTGTTTTATGTTAAAATTTTTATCAAACTTTTACTAATATTTATAATACTATGTGTAAGTACTTTTTTGTCTCTATTTAATCTTTTAGTACTAGCCCCTCTAGTTTTTCTTTTATTAAATATTTTATTAATCTCATTATTGTAATAATAATCTTGAGAATTTTGATTAATTGCATTTAGAATATATTTTCGTTGGTATAGTACATTTAGTCCATAAGGATAGACTTCTTTACAGTATTTAATATATTACTTTTACCACCATGATTTTTCTTTAATATCAGGGACAACATAAATAATATTAAGTGAAACATTTTCAAAACCATATATACTAAAATGTCGTGTTTCTATTTCATTTGAATTTTTAATACTATTGAAGTAATTAGTATCAGACGTATGATGATTAATTCTAATATTAATTTTATTAGATGTCTGCCCAACATATTGACAGTTTTTATATGTCAATAAGTAAATACAGTTAAATGTCTTACAGAAGGTTAATTTAAAATCATCTTTGATATGATCAATATGGATAATTTTACAGCATTTTTCATCACATCTTTTGTAAAAGGGAATTTTTTTATTTCGAAAATTACTGTTTTGATGCTTACCTAAGTAGTATCTATGACATTTGAAAGTAGTAGAGTTACTTGAAACATTGTTGCAGTGCATTAAATCCTTTTTTTGAATTCCTTAAGTATTCCTTACTCCAGAATACTCTAGTATTATATCTATTATAAAGTCTAGTTGAATCTCTCTTTCTCTCTCTCTACAATGACCTACATTCAAAACTTTGTCACTATCTACTGTGTTCATCATCTCTGTATTATATAATCTGTTAAAAAACTAGCCTAACAGATTGGATAAAAACTAACAATTATGAGAATACTAATTGCTAAAAAAATAGAAACTAAGTAGCCTACTAATATAGCAAAATAACAGAGTTAATGGTTACTTTTTACCGATGCTACATATACCATTATAATGTACCACCGAGCATAGACCGAGTATTCTTACTATAAGCCTATTTTCCAGTCTCGATATTTATAAATTTCAAATTATTCATATTTGTGTAGATTTTTTTTATTAAGTTTTTCTAGAAATTAGAACTTAATATCTATAGCAAACATTCACTATAGTTTTAATGAAATAATAACTAAAATTTATACCAGTATAAAATGTATTTTCATATGTTTACAAAAATTTATAATAATTTAATAAATTTGGAAGCACTACTAATATAAATATACATGTACTGACACATGTAAATTAATTGAAATATAAAATTGAAATAAATCACAAACCTAGTCATATTTTGGGTTGTCTCATTCTTATTTTTTAAATTCCCGCTGGGAAGTAAGCTTTGTTTTAAAAACTCAATTTTTCTACAAGGAGAGTATTTATTGTTGCAGGGAAAATAATATACGTGGCGTGTTTCAATATATTTATTTGTAATTAAGGGCAATATGATAAATGAGCAACCAGCAAACGAAAAAATGATTTCCTTTGAATCGGCTAATAAAAAAAATGTTTGTAAGACACTTCAGAAATATTCTTTGCGGATAACTATTCTTTTTTAAATATTTTTTAGGATTTATTCTTCATGGATATTAGGCTCAAGTAATCTGCAGTTCTTATGAAAAGACAAAAATTTTCTTACACTTATCAGACGTGCCTAGGCTGTTGTTCCGAACAAACTGTTCATTAGAGGGCGTTAATTGATCTTAATCCTGTGGGGGCAGAGGTTTTTGTAATCTTATCACGACGATAACCAGCACTTCTACCAAAACATTCTCGATTCTAGAAAACAATATGTCGACTTTTGCTTTTTATGATAGTCGGATTCTTCAGATACATGCAATTTTCTGCATCGTCTAAGAAGATTATTTATTTGTTGAGACAATTTCTTAGGAGGTGCTTTTGGTATATTTATGTTTTTTTTTTACGACAATCATATTTTTTTTTTTTTTTTTTTTTTGAGTTTTCTTTGATACTATTTACTTGTAGAAAACGTTTCATATAAATGTTCTCTGTTCCACGTGTGATGAGTGTGATAATGACTTCCCTTCACTTCTTTCTCAAATATCGACAGTGGATCTAGATATATTTCTCCGCAAGAAAATATTTATACACATGGGTATTAAAAAAGTACTATGTTAGATTATTTGAATTGTGGGTTTTTGAAAGATACTCAAAATTTAAATTCGAAAAAAGGTATAATTCTTATTTTAAGTGGAAAAATTAGGTTAGCGATTTTTTTTTACCTCTGTTAGAAAAGTTATACTTCGAAAAGTGTGTTTTTATGAATGATGTTGAATGAAACGAGGCTGTCCAACCAGGAATTGATCGTTGTTTATAAAAATGATTCAATAAATTCCATTGTAAATAAAGGTTTTTTTTTTTAAATTTAAAATTGAGTGAAATAATTTTATTTGATGTATTTCATCATAAATCAATAGCTTACGAATTTAAGACGTGGTGCTTTATTTCATGTTATTTTTAATGGGCCAAATCCATGGAACCTCACTGTCACATCCCCTACAATCCCCTGTTCTCAGACAATCGATTCATAAATTCATTTGACTTCTTAGTTATAGGATAAATGTTATATATTTCTAGCCATTTAATTAATGCACCCCGTTGTTGCCAACTTTTAATTTTTATAGAAACACTCTTTTAAAATGTACGTATTTGTAAACAATAATAACGCACATAGGTAAGGAGAATGCACTTAGTTTAAAACTATCAGTAAAATAAATAATTTTTTTTTTAATTTTGAAAATTTTTTAGAAGAATCTTAATACTTTAAAGGCTTTGACATCATTACCTAATTAATAAATTTGAAATGCTACCTAAATTTTAAAAGTAGAACAATAGGTACAAGACTAACTACAGCTTTGAATTCAATAGAGTGTTTGTATTTATCATGCCACTGCCATGAATTTTTCCCTTTCGACTAAAAATTAAGATGTATTTGAGATCAGAACGATTCTTAATGATATAAAAAAAGTA
>BMAV01027504.1:0-36098 GCA_019973955.1 Trichonephila inaurata madagascariensis | reverse complement strand
TAAAGAAACTGCAATATGTGTTCCCCATAAGATAAACATGGATTATCTATGTCCCAGCCCCAAATGGACATTGTTTGGCTTTGATATATATATTTATGGTCGTCGTGAAAGCCAAACAAATTGGGAATTGAAGCCTTTTGAATGATATTGGGGATTCTGATGGTATCGGGGGAATATGTGGCGACCGTGCAAACCTTTAAACTTCTCTATAAACTTTACAATCAAAATGTTTGCTTCAAGAAGATTCCCGGTAATTATATTTTGATGACAAAACTTATACCGTTACATAATCTAGGTGGATTTAAGTTACGCTGCCGAAGATTGTGAGGAGGCATTCCTTATATATCTAGAGAATTAAAAAATTTTATAGTTTCTTTTTCATCAACAATAGTGCCTATTGATTTGAAAGGCATTGAATCACCTGCCACACCTCTGTATCTGGAAGTTTATTTCGTCAACATAAACATTTTTTTTCTGCCTTAAGTAACAGGAATACAAAGCCAGTCATTACCTAGATAATTATACAGTATATCCGGAAAGACATTCTCAATCAGTTCCTTTTTTTGTCTGAACAACAGTACAAAAATTGTCCGGCAATTTGACACATTGTGTATTTTGATGCAGTTTTACTTCACTGTTTCCAATATCTAGCAGTTGGTTAGAAAATATTTGCACCGATTGATCATTTTGCAATTGAAGTCGCGTGTTTATGGTCAATTGAAATGTTTCAACGTTTTGCCATAAAAACAATTGCTTTAAACTTACGTTAATCTCTTGAGCAGAAGTAGAGTGAAGAACAACTTGCAATGTCCGTCGGAAATTACCAGACAGTAATAGGACAGCACCACCGAATACTTTCTCGTTACCGTTTAAATCTTACAAAGTTCTATGTAAAACTTCGAGTGAGTGTTTATGGGCCATAATAAACTCATTGGAGAATAGAATTGAACTCCTTTGCAATACTGTAGCCATTCCACTTTCTTTTTAATGTTTCACATTGCGTCTGGCTTTTCATCGAATGTCTAATGGCATCAGGAATGTTGAATGTGCAGTTTGCCCATCATTTAACAAAGCAGCTGCAATGCCTGAGGATGCAATTGCCAATGCAGTTTTCTTTTAATAGTATTTTAGCAAGGCTGAGCCTGTGAGTTTAGTAGTTATAGGGAATAAAAATATGAATGCGGGACACGAACTCAAAAGCATTTGACCCTATTCCGGCAATATCCAGCAAAATTAAAGGATTTGCTACAATCCGAATCCAGGTTCTCGTTCCCCATCCCGAGACGCATCGTGTGCCCACTTTTGGCACCCCTGCTCCTGCAAGTCCCGTCCCTGAAAGGGGGGACATACTATCGTCCGGCATTATCCGGCAAAGCTGCTGGAGTTTCTAGTCCGATTTCAGATTCTTGTTCCCCACCCAGAAAAACACCAGGAGCGCACTTTGTTCACTGCAAGAATTTTAAGGTAAGCCCTTGCCATGGTTCGCTTAAAATATGTTCGTCTGGAATTTTTGGACATAGTAACTGGAATTTCTCGAATTTTGTTGAATATTCGAATTGGCTGTTTCAAAATACGACAGAGATCCACTTTTTGCGTCCCTACGTTTGCAAATTATGCCGACAACGCTGTCCACGCATATTATTGTCATCCGGCATTATACGGTAAAGTTACTAAAACTCCTGAAATCCGATTTCAGATTCTCCTTCCCCGCTCTAAAACGCTCACATGACTGATTTTCGATGCCCCAGTTCAGGTAAATTCAGCCGCTGGAGAGAATGAGAATTCATAAGTGGGATTCGAACGCGAAGCCATTCAACCTAATTCAAATTTACGGGAGTTTTTGAAATTTGATTTCAGATTCTTGTTTCTTACCCCTAGACCAGTGTTTCTCCAACTGTGGGGCCCCCCCTTAGGGGGCGTGACAACTCTACAAGGGGGCGCGAGCTTATTGAAAAGTTGAGAACAAAAGATTACTTAAAAAAATTATTAATTTTCCGAAAGTAAACAAAATACATTCTGACATAATAAAAAATAAAATACACATTTCCACTGATACAATACACTTTTAAATATATCAGTGGGATACACATTGTATTTTATAATTAATTTAACAATATTTTAAGTTAAAAACAAGTTTATTAATTACCAGTGACCCTAGGTGTTTGTCATATATATAATTTATAACAAAAATTAACACTTATCTTGATAATTTTTGTACGATTTATAATTAAACCTTGACTGACGATCATAAGTTTCGCGATTCGCTTCCCAATGCCAACCGTTTTCCACGTAGGCACGCGCGTGTGATGTATTGGGGAGGGAGGGAAAAAAGAACAAAAATAATCTGGAATAAGTAAATCCTTCGCAAACATTGTCAAGGTCCTTTTATTGCATTCCAAAGTCTTGGAATAATTTTACGGATAGCAGTGCACAGAAAAATCGTACTTTGGAAAGACGTATATATACGTCTAGAGAATTGATGGCTTTGGCTTAGCGAGACGTTTATATACACGGGGTTGCTTAAGAGGCTGAAGTCGTATCGTAGTTTTAGCGTCAAAGTATAGTATTATTGAATTCAGTACATTGTTATTATATGGGGGCGCGATGAAAATAATGATTGAATATTGGGTCGCGACTATTGCAACTTTGAGAAGCACTGCCCTAGACGCAACCGGGGACAAAATTCGGCTCCCTTGAGCCTTAAGTTCAGTCGCTGGAAAGGAGCAATATGATTACCCGGCATTATCCGGCAAAGTTACGGAATTTCTAATATCTGATTTCTGATTCTCGTTCACTATCCTAAAAATGACCATAAATGTACTTTTTCTTCTCCAAGACTTTTGGGGAAAGCTTCTGTCACGGTCTGTGTAATAGACAGTTGTCCAGAATTATCCGGCAAAGTGGCGACAATTTCTCATACCGGATATCAGATTCAGATTGCCTGTCTGAAAATACGTCAGGGACCAAGTTTTCACGTTCCAAGACTTTTAAGGTAAGGCCTTGCCAGGGTGTGTCTAAAATACGGTCGTCCGGCATTATCTGACAAAGTTGAGACCATTTCTGATATTGAATAACAGATTGAAATTGCCCGTCTCAAAACACGTTAAGCACCAAGTTTTCATAGTCCAAGGCTTTTAATGCAAGGCCCTGTCAGGGTGTGTCTAAAATACGATCGCCCAAAAAGTACGGTTATTTGTGGGATTCAAGTCGAAATTCGGATTCCACGCCTCGAAATACTCCAGACACTAAGTTTTCATGCACCTTGATCTGAAAAATCCACCTCCACAGGTACACACGCATTCCGACATTTGCGAATTTTCCCGTTTCCCGGATTCTATGCATTTCCCGCAATAAAAGAATAATAACCAAGATAACCATTAACCGAGATAAAAACTATCCTATATTTTAAGTTGGACGAAATGACACACAATTTGTCAATTTATGTCAGGATCGGTTGAGTAGTTTCGGGAAACCATCGCGGACAAACACTGTGACAAGTAATTATATATATATATATATATATATATATATATATATATATATATATATATATATATATCCTAAAATTCCTTAATTAAAAAAAACATATGAAGGAATAAACTGTTTCAGTTCGTCAAAACAGAAAAAAATTGCTTTTTTTTTCTGAACCAGCTTTTTATGAATTCATACTCAAATGATGTGAATCTGCAAACGTTTGAGTTTAGTGTTTAATACTTATTTAAAGCCTGTTATGGAACAAAATTCAAGAATAATAATCAAAATTAAAGGGTAATGATAGAAATAAAACGGAATTGGTATTTTCCGAGAAATTATTAATAGAAATTAGTACAAAACCATTAGTTAACATAAGTTAAACAACTAGCTGCTGGATATTTACAAAATATTGAAATTAAAGCTAAATTCATGTGGAAATTGGAAAATGGTGAAATAATTAACTCACTTCTTTTGCTAATATTTTTTGGTCATTAATATCGGTGTCTGGTCACCTCGCACAGATATGCAAACCCCACATCCTGATTTTGTACCAGAAGTACAATTTTATGTTCAATTGTAAATAGTTACATCATTGGGAATCGGTACCAACATTAATTTACAGAACATATTTTCTTTCATAATAATGATCAAGTACAAAAAAATATATGATGATCAAGTACATTATACTGTATACTACTCCAATTAAATGGTGAATTTCAAAATGTTCTAAAAATGTGTAGAACGAAGGAAAATTAAGTGTCATTGAAATACTGATATTATTTAATTACTCATAATTTGACTTCGAATGCAATTCAAAATTTGTGTATTCGATACATAATTAAATGAAGAATATTTTATTTATTTTAATTTGTTATTTTAATCATATTTAAGTTCGATACTCTATAATTTGCGACTTTTATTAGTGTAACATTAACAAACAGTAATAAATAAAAGAACACAACATATTTTTTTCTCGCACTTTATTTCCTTTGAACAATTATTTTATATTCTTTAATACAATTTGGATAAGTCGAGCTGTTCTTTTATGATTAATTAATTTATACTAACAAAATTTTAAAGTTAATGGTACAGTTAGGGGACTTGAGCAGAATAGCAATATTTCATAATTAATTTCATTCAGTAGATTATATAACACTTCTGGTCCAGTTCCTTAAGAAAATCATTATTTTCATTTTATTTATTTTTTCTTGTTCAGTGCGGGTGTCTTATTTAAAAGCCCCAACAGTCTAAAAAATATTAAATTATCTCCATTAAATTTGATGTGTAGATCTCTCTCTTTCTTTTTTTTTTTTTTTTTTTTGTTTCTACCAACCTTTGCAATTACTTCTTCACTTTATAATACTTCAAAGTAAATCCACGCTAAATCAACTTAAGTCTTCTTTCAGCGGGAATTACTTGCTATGGTCGTAGACCATAAAGTGTTTATTATTACATTAAGGGTAGGGTGAAATTTAATTTTTCGACTAACGGAGAAAATAGTTTTTTATAACTTCTGCTGCAAAAGAACACTACGCTCTGAATATATTTGGAACGAAAAAAAACTGCATATAATAACGAATTTACACATGGTGATAAAATTAGTTCTGGTAATTGAATTTTACTTTTTTTTTCCTACTTTGAACCATGATCTTTATCTTCATAGCTTAAAGGCAATCTACTACATTTGCCTATGAACGCATGAAATTTTTATCGATAACTTTATGTCTTTTAAATTACTTTCTCTTTCCTGTTTAACCTATTAAATTTTTTAAAAAAAATAATTTTTAATCCGTTTTATTGGTTTTCTAATTTTTAGGCAAACATACCTCGTAAAAAGAAAGTAAATTTACTTTAAAAAAATTACTTTTTGATGCTTAAATTAGATGTTTCTATACTGTAAAAAATCATATCTGGAGGGAAATCTTTTTAAAATTTTTAATAGAATGAAATTTAATTCCTTTAAAAAAAAAAGGTTTTCAGCATAATTATTTCTTTATTAAGTTACTGGGCATCATTCAGCAATAATGTTTAGACAATTATCATATGCTGATAGATGTTAACTTCAAAGTGTGTTTAAGTTTAGATATTTAATAAGTTTTATATCGAATGATTTATACGGAGACTAATAAAATCAGTTATAATAAGATAAAACCAGTTATTAATAATAAAAAGGGAGAACAAATACAGAAATTATTTAATCATAGTTTTATTTGTTACATTCAATAAAACTTTTAATAAATTAAAAACAGAATAACATTTTGTTATCAATCTGCAATAGGAGACAAAATAATTCAGAAAGCTTATGGTTTTTATATGCATTATAAATCAAAATATTTGTTAAAACATATTTTGATAAAAAATTAGCGACTTTCTTGATCATTTTTTAGATAGATTATATCTGCTTCGATGGTTAATGAGAAACAAAACAATTTATCACTCTTACTTTAACGATTAAATTTGTAAAATTCAGGGGTTAAAAAAGTTAAAGATTGATTGGAACTTCTTAGACTATCAAGTGAAACTCTCCAAAATATTTCAGATAATTTTAAATTTCTATTTATTACCTCTTGTTCCTTTCATATTCTATATCAAATAATATAATTTGATATAAACCACTGTTTTTAAGAATTTGGTATAGCAGAAATATATATTTAGAGGATAGGCACTGTATGATTATACATTTGCCATGGTAGCTGTGGAATATGATTAACTTGGCATTCAGTTACGAACCAGAAGATATTTTAAATTTATTTAGCAAAGATTCTTTTTAGAATCCATTTAGCATCAGATTGCATTTTAATAAAAATTCATTCACAATTTTAATATGGAAATTAAATAATACATAGAAGAGAAATTTCTTAAAGTACTCCCTTATCAAAAGCATTTCTTTTGTGATGTGATACAATGATAATTCTTTTACAAGGGATCAACGGTGGATAAGGGAATTACAAATATTTAAAACTGGATGCACTTGCAAAAGCAGTATTTTAAAATGTGTTTTCCTAAATTTCAATATCAGGCCATTTATTATATTAAAATAGACATAATTTCAAAATAACAAAATTATCAAGAACCTAATAATCTTTAATTTTTCAGAAATGTATTTTAAATTAAAATGGTTACATCCATTCAGATGATACAAAAATACATAATATTAATTAGAATTTGTGATTTTAAAGTTATAATAGAATTTTTCTCTTCTTATTAGGTACTCAGTGTAGTAAAGATTGGTCTTTTGAACGCATTCGAAACAAGGAATTGGTTGGAATTGATCACGAGAAGGTTTTAGTGGAAGCCAATACTAAAGAAGAGTGTCAAGATGCCTGCCTGAATCACAAGCCATTCAGATGCCTTTCTGCAGAATTCAATTATCAACTTAGCGAATGCCGCCTCAGCCCATACAATAGGTTCTCCTCTACAGAAAAGAGTGTTGCGGTCAGCAGTTCTAGATTTGTTGTTGATTATTTTGAAAACAACTGTTTTGAAGGTAAGTTGTTGCTATTAATTAGTTCATTTTAATGTGTTCTTTGTTTTACTTATCATTTTCGTTGAGTAATATTGCAGTTAAGCACACAACACTCATGGACTAAAATTAATTTATCTTTCAAAATACTATGAACTAAAAGGATGTAATACAAAACCCCGTATTAGTTTTTTTTTTTACACTGAATATTTTTATATCCCAAAACTTTAAAATCTGCTACTTCCCTTAAGCCAGTGTTTTCAAATTTACAGTACCACATGGATCCATTTTTATAGCAAAAATTTGCCCATTAAACCCCAAGTGAAATAATTCAAGGCATAGTGGAAAAATTAAAAATTTAACTTTCATGTCCTGAGAAAGGTAAATGAAAATAAAACTGAGATTGATAAGCAACATATAATAAGAATATTTTATAACTGAAATTTGAGAAAGTGTAACATTGGTTGATAAATTTATACGCAAGATATCAATTATATTCATAGCGTACTTTATCTTCTTAACAGTTCAAATAACAATATTGCCCTTGGTACAAAATAAGAATTATTTGTTGAATTTACTTCACATTTCTCCACTGTTTCATACTGCCATATTTTGCTCAAGTCAAAGCATGTAGCGGCGATTCTGTTGTTATTAAACCTGCATACCCGACTGCTCCAGCGAACAGTCCGAATTTCCACCGTTCGACACTTGTTTTTACTTGCGTTTTACGCATTTATCTATAATATTTTATTCTTAAATTACTAAGCCTTACCCTAAAAGTTTTGACACTTAAAAACTAGTGCAAATTTAGTTTAACTTTTATAATTGCTAGGGCCTTAACTTCAAATACAACTTGCAACGCATTATTTACATCTTCCATTACTATAGCCTTGCATATCAAATTCTTTTCCGACCATTCTGCTGACAAGTTTCTGTTGGCTTTACAAAGATTTGTTAGTAGAACACACACACTTCCATACACCAATATGCACTGACAAAGCCACCACCTTCCATGCTGCAAACATGGAGTTTATTTTCGTATGGAATACATTGACTTCAGTTAAAGTGCAGCAATTCTAGGCTCACAATGGTATAAAATGTTTAAGTTTATTACACCATGAGCAGCTTGGTGGGGAGGATGGAGAGAACGACTAAAGAGAAAATGGGCAAGGATATTACCCGTCCTATCCAGCTGGTCATACCTTTGGAGGTTGACCAGGGTGAGGAGGGTGTTATAAGCTAGCACACACAAATAATTTAGTTTAATAACGTAAGCAATGAGTTAGCTTGAGTCGTATTACCCAATTTGATGTTGTATTCTATTTACTTTTGACTTGTAACATTTAACTTTACGTACCTAAGAAAATAAAACAGATTTTACTAAATTCTCTCAAAAATAACAATAAAAATAGGTTACAAATATGTTAAATTATTTCAAACCCTTCGCGAGCTCATTAATGTCATCCACACACCTCCAAAAATCTTAATTTATAAAGAGCCCTCTCAGGAGTCTCAATGACCCCTAGGAGTCTGTAGAAACGACTTGAGAGACTATGGCTTAGACAAAATAATGAAACTTTTTTATTTCATCAAGCAAAAAGCAAATTGGGACTATTAAGTTAACCCTATACTCAAGGATTTCATAGTTTTTTCAAGAAAAAAATAAAAGAAGATAAAAAAAATTAAAAAGAGCTCACCTTGTATTTAGAAAAATTGTATAAAATTAAGATTAGTTGAAAATAATTTAACTGAAAATAAACCAGTATCTCCAGTTGCATTATGAATAGTCTACTACTGCCATCGGATATATTAAACAGGAAATAAGATATTTTGCGGGTAAAAGATACAAAAATTTGATGCGTTATTTTTGAACATACCAGAAGGAAGTTATCTCGAGCATGAGAAATAGATGATGAAATCTCTTATTCCGTTATTTTACGGGAGAGAGTAGAAAATAGCAAAAATAAATAGAGGTAAATACTAAATTCGAATATTTGTTTGGGATAACTTGTCTAATTTTGCGTTTAATCTATCAATCATTTACGTGAAACGTAATTTTAAATTATGCAAACATACAACTGTAGCGCTGTTAATAATATTATGCTATTATAATGTAAGTTTATCGATTTCTAATACATATTTTTAACTGAATCTTATTACTATATCAAAATTTCAAAAGAAGAACTTATTTAACAAAAGAGGTGGATGATGTATGTAATTAGCTTTCACTGTTCGATTAAAATTCAAACTTTAAATAATTCTCCAAAAAAATCTCTAATCATTCAATGGCCTCCATCACTGAAAAGTTTCTGTCTCGTATACCTTTCCCCTTTTTCACTGCATAAAACACTGATGACGCATGTTTAATATTCAAATATCAATCAAAATCAACTGCAAACTGTTTTGATGTGTTTCAATTAAGAAAAAGGAAAGGCAGGATTTAACTTATAAAAAGCCTTATACACAGGGTATTTATATAGCTAATTTTAGATGTTCCTTATTCCATTTTTAAGAACCCCTTGACATAGAACTTTATTCAAACAAGATGCTCGCAAACGAAAAAATTAACTTCATCCTCCAAAAAAAATATCTTTCTAAGCCATCCCAAACAAAACAATTCCAGTTTCTGTATCTCCAAATAAAAAAAAAATGTGAAAAATTCAGAAGAAAAGATGCAAGAAATTCAAATCTCAATCTGATACCTCCACGCAAAAGAAGCGCACCTTATATTAAAAACGATTGCATTCAGATACAAAACACAATGGTTTTTTCAAGCATTTCACTTCTCTGAGGACACAGGGGGGAAGAAAGAGAGAAGAGTGAGAAAATATCCAACCCCTTCCCCAGGAACGCATTTAGCGCAAACAAAAGCGGGCGATTCCCGGGACAAAACGGCAAAGGAAGAATAAATAAACATAAAAAATAAACGTGTTTCTTTGCAAATGGTCCTCACTATCTTCTCCATAAAGTATCGCTCGGAAGAGGAAAAACCTCAGGCGAAACGAAAGAAGAGAGCACAGCACCACAACAGGGTTGGAGCACATTTTTAAATTGCTGAGCAATAAAAATCTATCTCCAATAGACTCGTTGCTAAAAGCTACAGTGGTGCAAGTCGTTTCGTGTTGAGTTTTGCGTGTGTAACGGTTTGGTGTGTAACGGAGTGTGAATAAATTCAAAGCAAACATTGCGCGTCGTGATAGAGAAAGTTTGGACAAAGGTGATATGTCGTCCCTAAAGGCTTTGGGTAAAAATAGGTGATGTAGATCCAATCGGGTTTCATAAACATGCATAGGAATTGATATGGGTTTTATTCATAAGGTTTGTAGGTGTGTGGTCAAAGATAACATGGATTCTAAGAGTCGCATATTGTAGAAGATACAATTTTGCTCTAAGTTGGGAAATGGATTATTTGTAAAGGTAATAGTTCATAAAGTAATACAGGACAAATGGATTAACAACAAATACTGTTACTGTTTATGTAAGACATGAAAATATGATTTAATAAATTACTATGCCGGAGGATAGAACCCGCGATATATGGATCCGAATCCGAGTAGCTAAATCTCTAGAAAAAAGTGATCACTCCTGTCCGAAAGCTGTTGTAGACTTATATAGGAACTGCTACACTACTCCCCCACTAGTGAGTCGGTGGTTAGGCAAACAAACGAAATATTTGTTATGGCGAGCGTGTGTAGCTTGTTGCTGTTGCGTCATGAGTTCGATTAACTTTAGTTGTTGCGTCAAGGCCACCGAATGACTTCGCCGTTGCATCATGGGTGTATGACAATAATTGTTCGTAAGCAAGTAGATGGGGTTTTAGGTTGTTTTTTTCTCTTTTCAGCCAGGGTCACCAATGAAAGCGTAGAACCCATGATCTATGGATCCGAAGCCGAGTAATTTAACCACTAGACAAAAGTTATCACCCCTGTCCGGAGGCTGTTACTGGCTTATATAGGAACCACTTCATACTACTTTTCGAATGTTGCATTTAATGAAATAACTAATAAGACGTTACTCTATGATTGTGATGTTGTATAACTCTACTCCGTTTTTAAGTTATTGATATTAAGCTTTCCATTGTATTAAAAAACCTTTTTATAGCTCTTACCTCTTGATTAAAACCTTCCTACCTACCTACTTGAAAAAGGATAGGATTTTAATTTCTAAAACTAAAGTATAGTTATCTGTTATGCCTCTGTGAACCTTCCCATCTTCGATTTCTGCAAGAAAAGCTTTGGGGAAATCTCTACTTAAGAAAGGAAACATACTTACGAAATTTTAAGTCTGTAGATCGAATAGTTCCAAAACGGGTTTTCTTTATCTATATGCCCCGTCGGGATGTCGCTTTTTACAAAACCTATTCTCTACTGAACAGAAGATAACTACTTACCAAATTTCAAGTTTGTATGTGTGTCTAATAGTTATGGAGATCTCTTAATAAGTTGGATGAGCGAGTGTGTGAGTCTCTTTTCTCCTGTATATATAGTAAAGTTATTTTATTCTATCTCATTGTAGCTACTTTTTTCAAATTAAATACTTTTCGCAAATACATATTCGCTAGTTTTATTCATAACAATGTTTAATTTCAAATGAAAGATTGTAATATAATTGCTTCAGAGTCTGGTTAGATTCAGTAGATTGTTTCAGCATCAAATATATAATACTTCTTATTCTTCACTGATACGACAGTCCCGGTTGGGTCTAGGCCCCAAAATCTTATTCCATTCAGTTTTGTTCTCGGCTAAAATTTTTGAATTTGTCACCATAATAGTTTATAAGTCCTTTCCAGAAGGTTAATCCTCACATCACATATTTAAACACAGTATTTAATTTCTAATACGTAACTATTAACATTTACTCAAAACAAAATAGTTTACACTATGTGCGTATTACCCTCACTAATGCACAAACTTTAAATTAAATTTATCATGCTCCATTGTAGCCAGTCTGCGAGAAGAATAATGGAAAAGAAACAATTGTTTAAGGTGACAGAACACCTTTAAAACTCAATTTTTGGTCAAAATATCGATTTTTTGTTTTTGATCTTATATTAAAATTCAATCCTTTATCTTTTGTAAATCTGTTGAAATTTTGTTTATCTTAATTAGAAGCCGAGTTACAGCTTTCTAAATATTACTTATTCATAAATTTCGGACCGGAAATGGTTTTCTGCCAACCGAAGTGCCCGAGTTGCCGTTTACGTTTCTCTTTCATGGTATATGACATGAAATATTATAATTAATATACAAATATTTAGTCAGAAATTAAAATGGAAGCATTTAAGAATAAATATAAATGCATTTGAAATGTTTTATAAAGTTGAAAATTCAAGGGTTAAAGTTTGCTTGTTTTGACTTTGTTTACATGTGCGTCTGATTTTCTTTTTGAAAAGAACTGACAGCGTAAAAAAAGTTTATTTGATTGTTTTATTCGTTTTATTTTAACTTAAAAAAATGGTTAAAAGTATTAAGTAAAAAGCGCAAGCGGCAAATTTTATGGAAATAAGTTTACAAAAAACTTCGAAAAGTAACATCACTTCAGCAGTTCCCAATGTACTGCTAGCTCTTCTCAAAGTTATGGAAATGAAAGTTTATCAACTGCAGAAGAAATACCTGGTCCCAGGTTTGGTAACAGAATCGTTGACCTTGAACTTATTGGTGGAAGCCTTGCTCAACTCTTGCTGCCCAAAAAATGTTTTGCTGAAAAAGTAGAATTATTTGAGGATTCCAGATATGGATTTCAGCCCCATTTTACACTAAAATGTAAGTCTTGTGACTTTTCTTTGCATTTGCTTCATCAAAAAGTTGTAAATGCACCTGTCATAAATACGAGGTATTTGTATATGGGTATGCGCAGATAGGCAAGCGTTTTGCTGGGGCATTTAAATTATGCTCAACATTAAATTTGCCTCGGCTAACCAAAACTGCTTACAAAAATCAGAAGCAAGCTTTTTGTGTGGAACGAAGCAGCTGAGGAATCCATGATAAAAGCTGCAACCGAAAATTGTGGAGAAAACAAAATCTCTCTATCTGATGTTAAAATGTGGCATATCGGTGGATGGGCATTTCATGGCAGCGAAGAGGTATATACATCTATGAATGGCTGTGTTGCTGCAATATCAGTTGATACTGGTAATGCGTTAGACATAGAAGGCGCTATGTCGTCCTACTGTCCTACATGTAAGAGACTCGGTGACTATGCCAAGAAACTTTGAATATGAGTACGTGCCGACCACATATGTCAGTGTAACTTCACAGCCTCTTTATTAAAAATGGAAATTGTGGGGGTTTCCCTGAATATTTCTTCGACGGCAGACTTCAATACACCTCAATATTATGGGGATGGTGACTCAAAAGCTTATGAGGAAAAGACACTTATGGAATAAACAGTGTGACCAAGTTTGAGTGTGCATTGGCCATGTACAAAAGAGAGTAATAATACGTCTGAGAAACGAAATTTAAAACTAAAAGGACTGTCTGGTAAAGGCAAATTAACTGGATAATTTTAGACTTCAAATCATTACTATGGAATTGCTGTTCGCAGCAATATTGGTAACTTAGAATGCCATGCAGCAAAATGTAATTGCTGGGTATTATATCACTGTGCATCAAGTGATAAGAAACCGATGCATGGTCAATGCCCCATAGGAAAGAAAGTTGATGTTATTTTCAGCGGTGGCAAATGGAACAAAATGTCTCCATGTAAAATATGCTGGTTTATCAAACAGATGTTTTAAATAAAATTAAACCAGTATATTTAGAACTATGTGACAAAACAGATATTAAGCAAGTGCTTACATGGACGTACGCAAAATGCCAACGAGTGTTTTAATGGAATAGTTTGGCAAAAGTACCGAAGGAAGTATTTTATTTTGCTCAAAACAATTAAATTTGGGTCATGATGCTATTATACACTTCAATGAAGGATTAAGTGGTGTCTAAAGGTTTTTAAATAAAAATGAAACATAGAAAACTTGGGTAAGCTTACCTTACGTGATATAGTGCAAATGACAGAGCAAATGCAGAATCCGTGAATCAATTCATAATGCAGACCCCAAAACAAAGAAACACAGGCACTTAAGAGCACCCTAAAAGAAAAAAAAATAGTGTTTTAGAAGTAAAAGCGGGGAGAATTATAAATCTGGTGCATTTTAAATAAGAAAGTAAGTGTTTTTCTTGTAATCAGATGAGCTTAATGTTATTTTTGTGTCGTTTTCTCAAAATAAGTTTTTTTCACATTTTTTCTTAGCGCAAACACAAATTGAATTCAAAAAAAATTATGCTGTCGAAACAAAAATTTTATATGGTTTTTTAAATACTTACAGGAATAGACCTTTTAAGATTTTCAGATATTTTATTAGAAATTTTTTCATACAGCAATAAAGCAAAATAGCTTTTAAAAGAAAATTTCAACGTATAGAAGTTCGAAACACAATAACTTCCTACGTACGGTTACATTACCAAAAAATGTAAGAGTCTATTCCTAGGATAAGGTTGTATGCTATATTATTCAATTTTGCCAAAATGCTAATATATTTATTTTTCAACTATCATGTTTTATAAAATCTATTTTGCTTATTTTTTTATAAAATACCCCTTTGACAGTAAAAATGTTCACTAATAAAACTTTTCTTGGTGTTTTTCTAATTTTAGACCCATAAGGTCATAAAATATGCATTTACTGGCAAAATTCAGGTTAATTCAAAAAATTTTCTTCAAAAGTATATAAACATTTAGATAGATGCAGAATCTGTGAATCGATTCATAACGCAGACCCCAAAACAAAGAAACACAGAAAAATTTTAAGAGCACTTAAAAAGAAAAAAAATAGTGTTTTAGGAGCTAAAGAGGGAAAGGATTATATATCTGGTGTATTTTAATAAGAAAGTAAGTGTTTTTCTTGTAATCAGATGAGTTTAATGTTATTTTTGTCGTTTTCTCAAAATGAGTTTTTTCACATTTTTTCTTACCGCAAAACACAGTATCTCAAAAAGTTATGCTTGAATGAAAAAAAAAATTTATATTTATGTTTTTTAAATACTTATACAGGGAATAGACCTTTCTTAAGATTTTGTGTTGTGTAGAAATTTTTTATATAGCATTAAAGTGAAAATTACAATAGCTTTTAAAGAAAATGTCAACGTATAGAAGCTCGAAACACAATAACTTCCCACGTAATAGTTATATTACCAAAATAAGAGTCTATTCCCTAGATAAGGTTGTATGCTATATTATTCAATTTACAAAATGTCAATATATTTATTTTCTTTTCAGTTATCATGTTTTGCGTAAAGTCTTATTTTTGCTTATTTTTTTTATAAAATACCCCTTTGACAGTAAAAATGTACACTAACAAAACTTTTCTTGGGTATTTTTCTAATTTTAGAGACCCATTAGGTCATAAAATCTGCATTTACAGGCAAAATTCAGGTTAATTCAAAAAATTTTCTTCGAAGGTGCTCTGTTACCTTAAACAATAGCCACAATACGCACAGAAGATATAATATAAATAATATGTCCTAATGTAATACTAAAATTGAATTCTGCAAATCTATCCGATTACAATCTATTAAAAAAAAGCATTGATTTTATCATTCTTTGTTCAATAAAGATATCAATAAAACGAAAATAAGTTGCAGCCCATACAATTGCATGTCTTAAATGTCTCTCTACTTTTAATTAAATAAATGGATATTTTCGGGAAATAAAGAGCTACGTAGATCCGGGTTCGGGAATTTTTTGCAAAACAATCACAAAGAAAATAATCAGTTCTTCAATAGCAATGCAAATTTACTATCAAAAATCCAATCCTTTAAATACAGGATTCCGCAGCAATATTCACAGAGTAAATCTCCGAAGGTCTTCACACCTTCAACAGAAATCAAACACAGTTATTAGTGTTTAAAATACACATATGTAAAATATTCACAAGCACAGCCTAGATAATGAAAACAATTCTCACTACTCACTGGTTAAATCAAGACTGACTCGTTGCGGCTACCACTGCTCTATTTATAATCCCGACGGAAACTTCCAGAAAAATCCGCACGCGTCATAGAGCGTGACATTATTGGCGATATCCACTAATTTCTAGAAGAATCCAGAGGGTCCCAAACTCGCCAATATGATCGCCAATGACGCCAAAATGGTCGTCAAAGTCGCTAAATTGGCGGCCAACCTGGTCGTTAAATATGATGCCAACTTGTCTCTATCGCCAAGATTTCGCCAAGTTCTCATTGAATCGCCACTATAGCGTAAGGGACTTGTGAATCTGCTTGTGAAAATTACAATTTTTACATAAAATAAATATAACGTAGAGAAATATAATTTCTTTACACATCCATATACAAATTGTTTACACTATTTACACAAAATTCCTAACAATATGATAAATAAAAACATAACATATTTAATTTTACATCTGTTTAATTTATAATAAAACACTTTTGGATTAAAATATTATTTTGAGTTCTTCAACAAATAAAAAATTCAATGCTCACTTTAAAATTATTATATCTACTTCAGTCCCAAAATTTGCAACACATGTGTTTCCAAGATTTACTGTTGGAATTGCTTCATCTTCTTCCATTCATGCAGCAGAAATAGTTTAATGAGCTCTCAATTAAAAGTCAAATTAAACAAAATCCTTTTTTATTCGTTGTTGCATTTGAGACAATTTAATATTGATTTTAATTTTGCATTTCTTTTTTAATGACTGGTTTTTTTAACTCTTCTCATTTTAATTCTTCATTCGTTCTTAAATATGTATCTAAATGTTCAAATAAGGCCTGACTTTTATGATTTTTTATTTTAAAATTAAAAGTATTGTACAATATAATTTATATGAAACTTAGTTTTAATGTGTGTGTTTACTTGGGTTTAATTTTCTTTTCTGTTTTGAAAGGAAAAAATAATAATTTTACTTTCATCAACATTTATTTATGATTGAAGAATTTATTTTAAAACGTTAATTGGTCTTCAAAAATTGGTATATATTTGAAAAAGTTGTAATTCTTAAATAGATTCTTTCCATTTAAATGTGAGATAAGATTTAATTTAAATGAAATGTAGCTTTTTGGCTAATACTAGAAAATAATTGGATTACATAACTAATTTTAACAGTACTTAAATAAAAATATTGAATTTATTAAAACTTTAAATATAATTTTTTATCAGTACATAAACGCATTTTTGTATATTTTTTGTAATACTGTTTTACTCAATTGGTTAATATTTGATTAATATAACAGCAAATAAATTACTGATAATAAAGTCTTCTGAATAGAATGATCGTTTAATATCTCTACTTAATTTGTGTCATATTTTTTCTGTTAAATTTTTGGAAATGAATGGTTGTATTTGAAAAATAAAATTATAAACAAAATTGCCTTATAATTTATTTAAGTAAAAACATTTATGAGATTATTTTTCTTATTTTATCTAGGAAATAAATATGAACTTCTTATAACTAAGCCGAAAAAAAAAACTTTACAACCAAAATATTTATCATAAAATGATAATTTTCTTAAGTTTAAATTCAGATATGATATAATTTTTAAAACGATTTAAAGTAACACAAAGAATATTGGTAACAGTTCGTAATTTGTATCATGATCTGTATCAGGACTCGAACCCACAACTTGATGGAAGAAATGCCTACGATAAGCTTGTGATTATGACAACTTGGCACACTCAGTCATTAAAGTTTCAGATATACTGTATTTACTCGAATCTAATCCGTCATCGATTCTAAGCCGCACCATCAATTCTCTACACACGTTTTTGGAAAAAAAATTGTGTAAAAGGTTCATATCCCATGTTTAAGAAATAAAAAAAATAATAAAATTATGAGGAATAATAATAAGTTGAAAATTAATTTATTTTACTAGTTTGAAAACTTCCAAATACATACATGAACCTATTATTACTCGTCACTATCCTGTTTTAAAAATGATTCGTCACACCAAATTTCACACCTGACTTCGGATTTGGTGCCTGCGTGGCCATTTTTATACACGGTGTCGTCTTCCAGGACACTTAATGCATTTGTTATGCAATACTTTCTTAAAGAATGTATAGAAAAATGTAGAAGAGTTGTAAAAAACTGTTGAACATTTACAAGCAAAAATTATATTTCATTAATGCCATCGACGTATATTTGTTTCATTCGTGTCAAATTTTCAGTGGCAGCTAATCTGTTTCCGTTTTTTATACTGCGTATTATGGAAAACTAGTTTTAATGATTAAAAGAAAGCAAATGCAAAATAATTTCCAAAATACCAGCAGACAACGATGTTTAGAAAAAACTGGAAATTGGAGATAAATTGCAGAATGGGATAAGTCATCGATGTAAGTAGCCAGAACGGACGATAGCTACTTATATCGTAACATTAAACATCACTACTTACAACATTTACTTTTGAAAGGGGTGGGCACTCCATTTCTCGCCTCTAACAAATATTTTACCTTTGTTTCCAAGCCGCACTCGATTTTCAGTAGTATTAACACTGGAAAGGTTGTGCGGCATAGATTCGAGTAAATACGGTATATAGCAAGACAGTTTTTAAAATTACAGATTTGATAAATATTTAATCGGTGTAAATTTATAAAATCCATGTGATTTCCTTAAATTTTACCTCACAAAATTAATAACGTTGTTTCTGGAAAAAAATAACAAATATGAATACATTACATTATTTCTAGTTCTCATTCTGTTTCTTTCATCTTTGTTGTTCTCTTATTTTTTTCAATTTTAATTCTAGTTACTCTTTTCGCAAACTGGTTACTGTGATGAGAAATATATACTCAGCTTATTTTTCTTCTTCAATTCATAGAAAGCAAACGCATTCTGCTATTCAACGGAAGTAAAAACAAACATAACAAGTCTTTCATGACTGTTAGTCTAAATGTATGAAGAATTTAAGAGGGTTCTTTGTTTTTTTCTCTGTCATTCACACCCTGCATTACTACTTGTTTTTTACTTCTCAGAATGAAGAAAAGAATGAACGACGTTAAGGACCTTTGAAGCAACTATGTTAATGGTTCCAGGAAAATATGAAGTGCAAAGATTTAATAAAGGTGCATCAGGGATCTACATGAGATGCGTTAAATAATATAATTAAAATTTTAAGATGTTAGTGGTTTTTGTCAAAAATATTCGAATTATACATTCAGTGAATGTTCACTAATACAATTTTTAACTTTGCTAACTCTAAACTAATACAATTTTTACTCGACTACAGCGTTTCTCAAACTGTGGAGCGCACCCCCTAGGGGAGCGTGATATCTGTACGAGAGGGGCGTGAGCTTATTGAAAAGTCGAAAACAAAAGATTATTTTGAAAAATTATTAATTTACTGAAAGTAAACAAATAAAATACAAAAAATCAAATACACATTTACACTGATATAATACACTTATAAATGTATCAGTACTGCACAATGTATTTTATAATTAATTTAACAATACTAAGCTAAGAACCAATTAAAAAATTGAAAATATATGAGTCTTATAACATTAAATCCCATTTCAAAACATCAATGCCGAATATAGAATATATATATATATATAGATATATAGTTATTATATATATATATATATATATATATATATATATATATATATATATATATATATAGTTATTATATCTGTTTATCTCCATCTATCAAAGTATATCTATGTGCCACATCATTGTTATTGACAGAAGAACACAAAAGAACCATGCAGTTCTAATCTTTTTTCGAGAGCCTTCATTTTGTCAATTGAAATAAATCGCAATTTATGTTATTAGGAAATTTGTAACCAATAAATGATTGCTGTAGAAATCTTAATGAAAACGATATATTTTCAGAGAGATAGATATATTTTTTTTCGATTGTTATTTTTCTACTCAACACAAGAGTAAAATAAGTATTAATATCTTTAAGGTCAAATGCTGAAAAATGAGAATCCATTTGTTGTCGAAATAAAGTAGCTAAGAATTCCTCTCAGATATATTTATTAATAACAGTAAATATTTATACGTTTGAAAAAAAAAATGATGAATGACATGAATGATTTATTTAAGGATCACTATCCATCAAATCCTTACTGAGGGCAAAGAAAATTTATACAGATACATGTTGAAAAAGAAAATATTCTGTTTGAGATTTATAAAATAGCATATATATATATAATTTTTTTTTTTGCTTTATATGTAAAGATATATAAACATTTCAATGCTTCAACATTGTTTGCTTTAAGAAATATTTTAACTTGACTCAATAAATTAATGTAATTATTAATTCGAAATTACATACTCAAAAACACTAATCACATGTTGATTTATATCATATTGATGACATAAATAATAATTAACGATGCTTATTTTCCTTTGAGTACAAAGATAATTACAAACTACATATTATGTTATAAATAACATTATTTACGTCTTAATTATGTTCTACAATTAATACAATTAATAACGTAAATAATTTAGAGTGAAGTAATTATTCTGATAAGATGATATGATGCTTTAAATTTCGTGTTTGTATACTGATGAGCATTAATAAACTTCTTCCTTCTTTAAACATAATTAAAAAACTTCTTTACATGTGTAGAATGTTTAAGTGAATTTTTTGGTGAATTTTCATGAATAACATTATCATTTAAGATACAAATCTTAGCAATTGATTGCTTGTTTCAGAAAAGAATGAAAACATTGGTAATTAATCAAACTTTACACATTTGCACTTAAAAGATATTTTATACATGTTTTATTTTATCTTCAACACTTATCTAAAAATATAGTTTTGACTTTTTTAAAAATTAATAATATCTATGTTTTTGTATTTCTCTCACAATGATCAAAATGTATTAAAGTAAATTTATTCTAATATGTTTATGAATTCTTTTATGGTTGTGCATTTGCGAAGTAATTTCAGAAGTACAAATTCTTTAGATACATTCTATTTTTTCTCTGATTGAGAATATTTTAATACATTGAATTTAGAATGAATAGAAAAATACATATTTTTTATTCATCACTTTATTATTATTTGCTAAAAATAAGGGTAAAAAGGAGTTTTATGAACGCAAACGGTTGTGTTTACTTCAAATTACGAGATATTGCATTTAACTTTTTTCGAAACTAACGTAAGATGCCTTCAGTAATCAAGTTATCTCTATACTGACAGCAATAAAAACTTGTCGTAATTGGACTTTTTCATTTCAAACCTGACGAGACAAACTAAATGTGTAGATGTTTGAATATTTGAGTACCAGCTCAAGTTTCCTCCTCGTCATTTGACTCAGTAATTCAATAACTTGACATCCATTTCATATAGCTATCATATTGCTTTTAAGTGTGGCATTAATTAATAACCAACATTCCATCTAAATATTAAAAAATAATTATTAACTCTAAGAACCTAGCATGGGACATAGGTTCAAAATATTTTTTAAGTCTTTATTATTTACCTTTGTATATCTGTTCCCATATTTTCTTTTCTTAAAGATGTGAAAAACCAAACCTAAGCCTAAAATCAGTTGCTAATTCATTTAATTTATTTTCAAATTTTAGTAGTTGCCAGGGATAATTTAGTTAGCAATTTAAGGAATGCATTATAAGCTTTATAATAGGTTAATAATAACATGAACATTGCATTATACCTTTTTTTAAGACTGTTAGACAAATATTAACCCCTAAAATTAAATAAAAGCTCCAGAAAAGAGGTAACGTTAAAATCAGGCCAAATATGGAAATAAGTTTATATACTAAAAAGAGATGTATAATTAATAATAAGATTATATATATATAGTTTACTTTTGAAGGTTAACAATGAAAATCTTTTTAAAAACAATGGTGTAGATTTTATTTGAAAAAGAATTTTCAAAAATTAATTTAAGTACTTTGTTTGAATAAATTTGAAGTATTATTAGTACAACGAAATGTTTTAAATTCCTAGTAAGAAAGGATGAGACTCTCATTTTATGTAGAAGGTATTCGGTAATTTTTTTTACAATTACAGTGCAGATTGCCTTTATTTCAAGAGAAATAATTCGAAATCTGTATCAAAAACAGGAAACAGTTAACAATATATTTTTGAAAATAGTCTATTTCATGAATTTCTTATATTTGTTGCCTCTTATTAATTAATTAACATTAATAATTTATTAAACGCTCTTAGTTATAAATTACACATGCTAAGGAAATTGCTTCAAAATTTAAATTATTCGTACAAAATGTGAAAGCAACCTCTTAAAGAATACTTGGTACGTCTCCGTTTCGCCGGTGCAGGCCATAAAGCCGCTAAAATATGGTACAATTGACGCCAAATGGATTATTCCAGTTGGTTAGCTTTACCACCATTATTTTGAAACAAGTCGCAGTCTTTTCTTATCAGTAACGTTCTTTTTCATAATACATTAAAAAAATGAAAAACCAATGAGAACAAACATTTTTTAAGCCTTTTTTTATGTTTTTTGTGCGTTGTCGTGAATAAAGCTTGCTTGGTGAGATTTGCGGCGGCGAAACGGCTTATGATCTTCAAAATTTCCTCTGTCATCTGATTATTGTATTTTAAAATATAAATACACATAAAAAAATCAAAATTCGTTGTAAGAAGTCATAAATGATTATGAGTACAAAAGCAGTCTAAAACTCTAATTTAGAAAGTGAAGTTGACTTTTCGTTGCCATGGGAAAAATAGATGAAATGTTAATTTGACATTTCAAGGTTAATAAATGTTATTTTCGTGTGTTTTGAGCTCTTCAAGAAATACTTTTCAGATTATTGCAACATATAGAATAGTAATTTATTGGAGTGCGAATCATTTCATTTTGTTGTTATCTTTTGCAGGTACATTTTTACGAAAAATGAATATTTCGAATGGGAAATCATAGAATGTATTGAATTGTCTTAAAATGATATTTATAAGTCTATTTTTGATAATGAAAATCAGAAATAAGTAATCTGAATTTTACTGTTTGTTAAAGGTTTAATTTTAATATTTTTCTTTTTTTGTCAGACTTAGACTACTGTTCAGAAAAAAAAAATGTCGCAATGTAATTTATATAGCTTTTTTCGCAAACATTGTTACATTTTTCCTTTTCTCACTTCAATTTACATTATCATAACTTATTATAATTAAAGAAAAATTCAATTTTTTTCATGAAAAACACGGTTCATCAGTAAATATAGTTATTTTAAAATAAAGTACTTTTATAAAATTTAAAAAACTTATAAAACAGCTTTTAATGATACAATATTATAAGAAAATAACTTACTTCCAAAGCTTGAATTTAAAAAAAAAACTATACTAAAAAATACGTTCACCTTAAAATAAACTGTCTGTGATTTAAGTTACTTTAGAGAATAAAATAGATTACACTAAAATAAATCAGAAGAATAAATATATCTAAAAATCTTGCAATTGCAAAAGTCCCAGTTTTTTTTAAAAAATGTCTTTTTAAGATCGATAAGACTTATAGAATGAACAAATGGCAAAACCAATGGCATTATTGAAAAGATTTTTTCAAGGTGAAAAGTAAAAATTTGTAGAAAATTTCAAATTAGTTTCCAATATATAAATTTATTTTTGCATCTTATAAATGCAATAGATAATGGAAAACCAATTAATAAGTTGCATACTATAAGCAATGGAAAGAATATTCATCTAGTTCTATAAAATAAATACCGATATTTTGATATAAAAATATGAAAGTAATGGAAATTCAAAATGGATATCTGGATTAAAGATAAATTAAATTATTTCGAAAAATATATTTCAATTTATCTAAACTCTACTTCAAAAATGAGAACCATCTACAATGACAGAATTCATTTATAGTAAATGAGTAGAACTTTTTTCAATAATTGACACATATATAAAATACATTGTTTTGTCCTTAGTGCAAAATGGTTTAAAATGAAAAAACAAATTGAATTATTTTAATTTCTAAAATGAATCATAAAAAACTTAATACGAAATAATAAACAAGGTTTTTATAAATATTTAAAAAATAAACAAATAACATTGATTAAACACAATCCGCTTTCCAGATTTTTTCCTTTTCTATAAATGCATGCTGAATAGCGATGCTTATTTTTAATACCCACACAACACAAAGCAGTATCGAAGCTTTATTCATATCTTAACTCTTTGACTGTATAATTAAATTTTCATTGAACTCCACTGTAAGTTATTCACGTATTTTATTATTATGTTAGAAACTTCTAATGAAAAAAAAATATTTTTATGGAGTTTCACAAATTTAGAATAGAATACAAACACAAATGTAAAAGATAACAACAAAAGAAGATCATCACCATACCATTTGAAAGGAATTTATTAATTATTTCTTCATAGAATTAATTTGAAGAAATATTTTCATTGAAACGTGAGCTTAAACTTTCCAATGATGTTTTGTTATTTTCTCATTTAATAAGTTCCAATTAATTATGTATTGCAAAGATAAACTCGATTCAATATTCAAATTCTTTTTTTTAGCAAGAAAAAAAATCGTTTTGCGTTATAGACTAAAAACAATTTAGTTTGCAGCGGAAATATTAATTGATAAGAATTAACGCAAATTGGAAAATATGCAAAAGTGTAAGAGAATGAAATGATTCGTTCCAATGGATAAAAGAAATATCGTTAATTGCTTTGACTTTTGGGATTTGTTTCCAAACTTCCGCGCAATTTTTCATATTTAGAATTAAAATTGAACTGGCAACGTAATTTAATACTTAGTATCAGTCCTTTAACCGTTCAGTTGAAGTATAATTTTTCTTTCATTTTTCAACAGTTTCAAAAATGTACATTCACTGTTTATGTTGGGCAGACATTGGTTTTACTACAAATAATGGCATCTAAATTAAAATTATTTAATGTTTAAAAGGTATGTTAATTTTAAAACTCTTAATTTTACGAGTGTTTTCTGAAGTGCATGTCTATTTATTAGTTTTAATTAAAAGTGCTTTTCATCCTTCATTATTCCATGCAATTAGCGGTTTTAATTAATTTTGCGGAATTCAGTTGAAAGTGATGGTATAAATTACGTTTTTCTCAAATGTGTTTCACTGTACGAGAAATTGAAGTCTTTTTTTTTAAAAAAAAGATATTACTTCTAAATTAAGTTAAAATGTATCATATTTAAAATGTTTTTAAAGAAATTTGAATTTAATATATCTTAGATGAATACTTAATGTTACATTTTTATCACTCATTTTATGTGTAAATAACTTATTTATTTCTGATATAGAACGCAACGTAATCTTTTATATCAAATATTATTGCATAAAAATTACAGATATATTATGCAAAGAGATGAAAACATCAAAGTGTGAGGAGAAAAAATTGAGTTGTTTACTTAAAATTCAGAATTATATGTAACTACTACATGTATACAGAATTAAGATAATATCCAACATTTATTTTTAGAACATTTACAAGAATATCTGCTGTTTTCAAATCTACAATTCTTTTCTTTATTAAATATTTATTTTTATGTATCCATTTTTAGGAAATATTTGATTTTAAGGTTATATTTACCATTGTAGGTTTTTTTTTCACAAATAAAAGACAACAAAATATTAGTGAATTATCATTGAACAAATTTGAATTTAATTACAAAATATAACAATACAATGTTTTCTAAGAAGGGTTTAGCGTTATATTTTATTTATTCAAATACTTGTTATTTAAATCTTTTTTACGGCTTGATAAAATTAAATTATGAATATATTCACGAGTATCAAAAATTAGCGGAGTATGAAGATATTTTTTCTTAAATAAACTTTCAGGTTTGCTTAAGAAAATTTTATCATTATTTATTTAATTTACTATGTTTACTTTGTGTAAATATTATTATTTGATTACTTTTCTATGAATCGGCAATTTTCCAATGAGTTTCTTCTCTTATTTAACGTTGGATAATATGTGATCAATATTTGATTTAACACTAAAAGAAAGAAAATTAAAGGTGTACTAATGTACAATTTATATAAATCATAATCAAATATATATAAAATAAATAAAATGTGCATGTATACTATCTCAGCTCTAGGATACAATCTCTACATCAGTTAGTTTGGTTTTACCATTCATATTTTATTTAAAAAGTAAAATATCTATTTAAAATAAGTATTATTTTTAGATTTGCATATTTGTGTTCAAACCACATTTAAGCAAAAAAAGTACCTTTTTTTAGTGTGCTTTTTATATAATTCGTAATGAAATTGCATGGTAATTTTTCATTCTATTCTTAACATTACATAAACACTTTTATAACATAATAAAAAAAGGAACACACAATAATAGTAGGAGTTTTCAATTTAATTATAATAAAGTAATATACAAGTAGTCATAGGAAATATATTACAATGGGTATAAATGCGGTGGGAAACACAGAGCTATATGCATATAACAAATAAAATATAATGTATCTTAAATCTCGGCTACGTTTGCTTCATATTTTTACTTAATTTATGTTTTACCTTCATTTTCACCTTTGCTTTTAAAATAAACTTACTAATAAAGCATTACTTTATTTGTTGTTAATACTTTGATTTCTTGTTTTATAGATAATTAATCAAAATATTATATAACCATATATAATAATTAGTGAAATCTCAAATAAAGATATTTTTAAAATATATTAAACATTTTATCTTTATTCATGCAGAACTGTGAGATTATCATGGTACTCAGGTATTAGATCCAATCCAATGATATTGCTACAAGTCTTATCTGAAATTTAATTTTTAATTATTTGCATTATCTTTCAGAACCAAGAGGTTTTTGCAACACGAAACTTCTCAAGAAATTCAGACTTATGCTGACTGAAAAGATAACTACAGGGGAATCCATTGAAGACTGCCGTCAACAATGCTACGATACTAAAGAATTCATTTGCCGATCAGTAACCTTCGATCGTAGGTTCAAAACGTGTGGATTGTCCCATCATACCAGAAAATCAGCACCGCCTGAATCTATTACCAGATCGGATTCTCACGAGCTCTTAGAAATTTCCACTTGTTTTCAAGGTGAGAAAGAATTCTTCTTTGAATAATATTTATTGTACTAATAATGTAGAATTTGTATAACACAAACGCGCTACATAAATGCTAACCATCCTTGGGTTATTTAAATACCGTTTCATTTTGAATTATCGTGCGTATGACGCGCACACGTACTTAAGCTTTCAAATTGTAATTTTTTAAAATTTTAAGTATATTCACCATATAATGCTCCCCTTTTTATCTGAAGAAATCTCATAAAAATCTCTCTTAGAAGAATACTTTTATTTTTTGAAGCCTAGAAATAGTCAGTGAGGGATAATCCAAGCCTGGAATGAAATTAAACCTGACATAATTTAATCGTTTAAAAAGTATAGTATATCTAACAATCAAGATGAGATGGAAGATGGTTATTAATTTATAGATCAGAGTCATAGTGTTGGTGAAGTGAAAAATTAAGTAAATTTCAATGATGTGCATAAAGACATAACGAGAGACAAGTATGAACATGTTCTTGTACTATCCAATAATAAAAGTTCATAAAGTACGTCGTTTCGCGCGAATCAAGAAACTTTATTTAGATACATGTAGAAATATAATTTTTTACCTACATACTTTCCATCTTTTTTAGCTTCATTTTTAAATGCTGCATGTAAAGAGCATTCATAAATTTTCATCTTATTTTTCTGTGCTCAAAGTCGACGGATTATACGGTAAATATTATAATTGCTGTATTTTTTTTTAGATTGATATTAATAAGTTTAAGATATTTTAATTATATTCAAACTGAATTCATTAGATCAATCTATTAGAAAATCTGTCTGGCCACAAAATCGTCACGAGGGATAAATATTTCTATATTTATCAATCTTTTTGTTGTGATCATGACCTAGGAGTTCTAAGTTCTAAAAAAATTCGCCGATAGTGCTTCGATATTCAAACAATTTCAACCAGAACCATTCTTGGAACTCTGGAAGCTGTAAATTTAAATAATGTTCGAATTCATTCTCCTCGCAATTTTTTTCATGCGTAAATATTTGAAATTCGACATTTATGTAATATTGCTTTAATAAGTGACTAATTTCAAATTTTTTTATTAAGCAGTGATAATAACATTTGATAGTTAATCAGATGAAGAGTAGTTCTTAGAAAAGTGTAATATTTCTTATAATAGTTTTATCCCTTCACACACACACATTATCCTTCTGTTAGAATAGTAATTTTGAGATAAAAATATTCTAAGTTTCAAATCAGAAATTACCTTTCACAATTAAGGCTACCTAAGAAGAATTGGAAAACTTCATAACTAAAGGTTAAGGTATTCGACTACGTTCGGAACCATGATTTTAAAAAAGCACATAAATGTATAATTTTCATGATATTTAGTGTCACTTAGATTAGAATACATGTATAAATTTTTTCTAAGGACATTATGACAAAAAAATTATTTAAATACAATATTTTGGCAAAAAATGAACTTAGAATAACCTTTTTCCAAATGTTCTCCTTTTGTAAAAAGTTATTCTATTGTATTAATATTTTGCCTGTATATAGCTCAGACCACTGTACAGAGGATCATCTACGATGTTTGAAAAATTCACATTATTTTCAGAGTTACAACCATTTGAAATAATTATAGGCCTATTTTCTTGAAATTTCTCCCTTCTGTTTTCGTAAAACATGGATAAACCGACTTCCAAGCTATACGTTTCAAAAATTCTAGTTGAGCCTCTGTAGAGAGGTTTGAGCTGAATACAGGCAAAATATTAATACAATAGAAGCATTTTTCACAAAAGGAGAACAAAAAAGGTTATTCTAAGGTTATTCTAAAAGGTTATTCTAAGTTAATTTTTTGCCAAAATATTGTATTTAAATAATTTTTTTTGTTCTAATGTCCTTAAAACAATTTTATACATGTATTCTAATCTAAGTGACACTAAATATCATAAATATTATCCATTTACACGCTTTTTCAAAATCATGGTTTCGAACGTAGTCGGATACCTTAATTCATAAGTTCTAAGAATCATATTTAAATATTATGAGATTTAAACATACTGGCTTATCCAAACGTACAATATTAACTGAATACTAAACTAACTGATAATTCAAGAAAAAGTATTTGAAATGATGATAAAATTAATCGATGTCATATTTAACATGCATTGAATTTAAATTTTAGAACACACACACACAAGCTAAAATTATTGAAACCAGTTGCATAAGGCCATCAAATATGCATAATTTTTTCAGTATTAGTAAATGCTAACCCCATTAAAAAACGTCTCAATTTGAACTGACAAACAATGCTTAAATTTATTTTTAATTTATTTAAAAGAAACAAAGACTGAGAAAACGAATCAACAACAAAAAAAATGTATGCTGCTAATCTTATAAAAAAACAACAACAACATTGTTCGCGAAGCCTTTTCCAGGTATAGTACGGCACAACAGTTTAGTCGAGAAAAAAAACATTTTTAAAACTTTCCAAAGTAAAGTTGCATGCAAATACATTGTAAACCAGCTTAAAACTCAAGACTAAGTATAGGTTAAAGATTCTGAACTTTATTGTATCTTCTTACAGAAAGAAAACAAACTTCGCATCATTCGAATTTTTTCTACTTCTACGTCTTTTAAAAAGAACCAGTCACTAAAATCACAAATATGACACTAATCCAAATTCGAGATATATGAGAACATGTCTTTTAGGTCGGAGGTTCAAGGGTAAAAACACAAGAGAAATCCGTACAACAATCGAAAAAATGAAAGAAAAATAAATGTAAGACTTTTCTCTAAGTCGGCTTGCTACAGTAGGCGTTTTCTTTTCCATTGTTAGGCTTAGCATTATTCTTTTCTTGCTGAGATTAAAGTGAAAAAGGAAAAAAGTTAGAAAAATAAAATAAAATAAACACCTCAGAGAAGGATATATATATATATTATTGGTGTACCTAGGGTGTTTGTTATGTAGGGAAGGGGATAACTTTGCTGACTTTTCACCTTCAGGCTTAGCTGGAAGATTGTAGGGAAAAGGGGAGGGGGGAAAGAAGCAGAGTATTCGTCTTGAAGTTGACTTGAAGAACACATTTTTTTTAACAAATTTTTATTCCTCACTTTTTTAGCTTTACGGTGACTGACACTTGTTAACCAGGATAAGAGTTTTGGAAGATAAAATAATACTAAAAAATATAGAAAAACAAAATCATGATATGAAAAATGATATTTTGGCGAAAAGGAACGGAACGTGATTTTTGGCGCGTATTTGGTCGGAGCGTGATGTTGAATAGAGCAATCTTTATGAAAACTTTTTTTAAAAAAAGTATTCGTTTTTGCTTGTTTGCTATAAAAAAAAAATATTACTTTTTTTGTCTTTAAAGATGAATTATATTTCATGTACCTTCGATTGTTTTTATTTCTGAATTTCATTTCTACTAAATTTTTGGTTTAATTTGGTCTTGTTTTGCGTTAATAGCTTTAACTTCCGAGATTTACTTATTTTGTACAAAAATTAATTATAGTCGATTTTTCATGAATATATGTTTGTTTGAGACTATTAAAATATATTCAATGAAGGGGAAAAATGGCACTGAAAAATTTTATGAAAACTTTATCATTTATTTATTGTAACAATTTATACAAGCCAAATTTATTACAGTGATTACGCCCAACCTTATTGATGTAGAATTTAGAATACTATTTTCTTAAACAGTAATAAAATGAGATATTTAAAAGTTACAAAACTGTATTTTATACTGCAGATAGTTTAGAATAGTAAATGACCAGGGGAGTTGCTACCAACGTATCAGCCGTATTAATTATACGAGGCCCGCAAGTTATAGGGATCCCGATTGTGTAAGCAATAAATCATACAGCATAAAGGACCCCTAAAATTTATTCTCATGAAATTTTGATACAGTACCCACTTAATACTACTATGCCATTGTATAAATGGCTCTTAGAAGTTCTTATTTGCGATCAACTTCTTTTATTTAAAATTAAATGAAAATGACTAAAACATAACATTATGCTTATAGTCATAACAGTGTTATGTATTGCACAGTAATTTATACAGTCTTACACGTCAGAGATAATTAGCATAGTAAAAGGTAATGACTTTGAATTTTCTTAAAGAGAAAAGATATATTTATTTAAAAATACATAAGAGGATGATAGTCATTTAAAAAAAAAAAGGGTTGATATATTTTTTACTTGGAATTCACTGCTTAATACTCATAAAATTATTATCCGTTATCATAACTATGAACGAAATCTTTAAACAGAAATGGAACTGAGACGTTAAATAACGAGATAAAGCAAACCTCTGTTACATTTTAAAAACTTTGTTCAGTTTCAGTATGATCAGTTAAAAAAAAAAATATTGAATATGAAATAATAAGCAATAAGGGGAATTATTTTCTAAAGATGTGCGTTATGAGTAATATTGAAAAATTATGCATGACATATATGTAGAAATTTTTAATAAGACGTGAGACACATACACACAAAGAAAGTAAAAATAATTTTAAATAATTTTAAAAATCGTTCCAATAAGTTAAAACATTAATACTTCAATTCCGTCTGTTGAATAACAATACAAGGTTCACGATACAGCGGTTACAAACTTTCAGGACAAAAACAGAGTATACCTGGAAGATGGGAAATCACATCAGAATACATGGTTGGAAAAGCTTTCTTGGTGGACACAAAACGCATTAAGGACAGAACAAGAGTAAGAGGAGAAATTAACACTTTGGCTTTGCAAGACGTTTATATACTCCAGTGGCACTTAAGAGATATAAATAATTTCGTAGTTTCAGCGTCGAAGTATAATATTATTGTTTTCAATACATGGTTATTGTGTGTGAGGGGCACGATGAAATTTTAAGATTGAATATTGGTTCCCGAATATTGAAACTTTGAGAAGCACTGTAGACAGGGAGACATTTTTTTTAAAAAAAATTATGTCATCTTTTGTATAATTATTCTAAATTGAATTACGTGAAAAATTACTCTACTGTGCTCTTCTAAAATAGGGTGAAAAAAACAAACATGCTTTGATACATTGATTATTTGAATCTAAATACAGCCTTCCTTTTTCCATACTATTTGTCTCAATGACTCTCCCCTTTTTTTACTTGTATACATGTTGGTCAATTTTTGGGCTATGAATTTGATTTGGAGGGAAGAATATTATTTTATTTCTTAAAATTAAAAATATATACATAATAAATGATAGCTATAACAATGTAATATAAATGTAATAAATGTAATTTATAATGAAGTACCTTCCTCTTGTGTTCTCTATCCTTTTGTACCCTGAAGTAGAAGCCGAATTCTCTCTTCTAATGTTAAAACTGCCTAAATAAATGATTATTTGATTTATATCTAGAATTTTCAATATCCTACAAAATCTCAGTTAGTAAAATGAGTACATTGCATATATATATTATACCTTAAAATGAACTATAAAGCATATAATATGTTATAATTGTCTAACTTTAAAGCATCGAAATATGATTTTCAAATATGACTTAGTAAATAAATGCAAATATTTCATTTTGAGAATGCAGTGTGATGCGTTGAAAATTTAAAACATGTTATAATATCCATAGTGATGTAATATGAATATGTTTACCAATTCTTAAAATTAGCAATCATATTACTTTGTTTCGGAATGTTACAAAACTATATTTGTTGGTTAAAATATTAAATATTTCCTATTTTTCAAATTTAAGTATTTGAAATATTTAAATTTAAGCATTTTTTGATTCTCTTTGAAACTTTCATATTTTGATAAATGTAAATTGAATTAAAATTTGAACCTATACATATATAGTTTCCGTCACATGCTTTAAATATTGTTAATTCATGTATGCTGTATATATATATATATATATGCGCGTGTGTGTGTATTGTGTTTTAATTTGCGTGTCTGCTTCTTTCAAAATTTTAATTTTAAAATCCTTTTGTTAAATAGATGGTAAATATCTTTTAGTTAAATATAGCCACAAAAAGAATTATTATACTTGGCAGATTTTTGTTTTTAAAAAGCTTAGATACTAAGAATTGGGAACTATAAGCTACATTATCCATTTTCTAAACTTTTTAATGTAACAAATACATTTAGAAAAGAAATGTCTTCTTTTATACATGATACTTTGATATGAAAATAAAAATAACTGTAAGTGCAGAATTTCCTGAACTAAAAAATTCCCTGATTTAACTGATAAGAGATCGTTTATTATGGTATCTTTCTTGTTTTTCATAAAATGGATTTCTATTTACATTGTAAATTCAGACTTGAAAAAAAATCGATTTTTGTGAAATCGATCTTTTAGACCTCAATTTTATTTATGAATCGATTCATCAGGTTACGATTCGAATAATCAATTTAAAAATCGATTTTTTTCGGAAATAATCGCCATCTCTACCCCTTTCGTGCATTTTCCCTTCAAAAGTAATTTTAAATTTGGGGGTGCGGCTTAGAATCGATGACAAAGTTTTTTCACAAAAGCTTTTTGAGAATTGTGGGTGTGACTTAGAATTGATGGCGGCTTAGATCCGACTAAATACGGTAATTTATATTTTTCTATAATGTGAAGAATGCACAATGATTGAATCTTTCACTTGTGATTTGGATTTCGTAATTACTGTTGTTGTTATTAAGCTTATGCAAAAAGAAGATAAATAAAAAATATACCTTATAGCAGCATCTAAGTAACTGAAGATAACATATCAGCAAAAAGCAAAATTAACCAGCACAACTGTTCCAGCTTACCTCGCTTAGTATGCTCAAAAGAAAAAAAAATAGTAAAAGAAATTTTAAATTGACATACTACCTCAGAATGAAAAAATTATAATGGAAGATCTAAAAATGAAAACATAATCCCCTTAGAAAAACCAGAATTATTTTCGCATTTGAGTTTTTCAAAATAAATGTTTGTGTATGTGTTACACAGATGGTGTTTCTCTAGCATTTAAATACCTTAAAATGAAGGAAAGGATTAGATTTCACTGAGGTAGTAACAGTTAATTTTCTTTCTCAGAAAAAAAAATTAATGTTTTACTAAAAAAAAAATTGATAAGCTGAAATCTCTTGATAATATTTAAAATCCTTAAAATAATTTAAATCTTTAAATAGTTAAGAGTTTTTGAATAAATCACGTGGAGTAGAAGTTTTAATCTTCGCTCGGATAATACAAAAAAAAATTAATGATGTTTGACTTTAAGACATGCATGCCATAGCGCATTTTTCAGTTAAAATAGTCACTCAGAGACTTAAGCTAATATATTTAAAACAATATTATTTTCTTTTTAAAAAAATATGGGACTTATTTAATGCTTGGAAATATTCCTAAGGGAACATTATATTTTTTTAAAGAGTTTTGTGCTGTGTGTTGATTAAAAGCTAAACTTGTTTTTATTGCTCTGCGAATAAAATTGAGCACATAAGTGTTATTTTAATCGTTGTGGTAGAGCAATGTCTGTTTAAATAAAATGAAATTTGGATAGTAATAATGATTTCGGAGGAATAAAATGAAATCAAATATTTACTCATCTTATTAAATTTTTATATTTTATGGAAAAAGTCAACTTTTGTTGTAGTTATAAATTTTGTTTAAAAATAATTTTATGAAAATCGGTATTAAATGAATTAAACTGAATTCATTGTACAATTTAATGGGTAAAATCATACTGTTGTAAAAAAAATTTAGTGCAAAAAAAGGAATGATTTTTTTTAAAATTAATTTTTATATAATCAACATTTAATGTTATCTGACAATATATATAATATTTGTTCAATTAATTTTTTAAAAATTCACTTCTAAGGTTGTGAAGTTCAAGCTTAGCTTACTTGCTTCATTTTATATAATTTTACTTTATAATATAGATTATTTTATTTTGGGGTGATTCTACATTTAATTTCCTGTATTTGGCGGAAGGTAGCATAGCATTTTGTCCCAGATACATGGATTGCGTACAAAGGCTCAAAATGCATACACTGGTACATGCATTACGTACCTAAAAATCTAATTTAATTTTATTTAAACGTATTGAAATATTGCATTAATTCTATCTAACCCTTTGGTGTGTTTTCTCTACTTCAGTTTTCGGAAATTGGCACAGAAAATTTGTTCTTAATGAATTACATTTTGTTTTTTAAAAGAAAATAGTAATTTCAGAATACCGAAAAAAAAGACTTTTAAGAAATGGACTTCTTTCAAAAAGTAATATTTTTTTTTTAATCCATCTATGTCTACTTCAGAGTTGAGGTACTTATATTGTAAAAATATATATTATACGAAGCATAATTTAATTAATTTAAAGAAGAAGGTTTGTGTTTGAAATTATTTATCTGAATGAAAAATAAAAAAAAAACATCTGAGCCAAAATTGAAATTTTTTCCCCAAAAAATATTTAAGAAATGATATGCACATGAACCCAGATATCCACATAAACAATTGTTGTTCATTAAAAAAACTTAGCAAATGAATGTAATTTAGGAACAAAGGGATTTTGTTTATTATACAGGTTTATCATGATATTATCAGAAAATTAAAATTACAAACCTATACGGAAATTCCTAATACACAACACATAAACAAACCCTTCATTTGATCTAAACACAAGACATCAATTATGCTACGGATAGAAACATCCATAACATAGATAAAATCATGATTTCCTTTCTCGTAGAAGAAAAGAAGATAATGAATCTAATAATGGAAATGCATGGCAACTGAACAAGTAATAGTTTCATTATCTTGACAAGATCGACCGAAGGGTCACCTTATCAGGCAGGACACTTAATCTCCCATCCTCCCCCTAAAATCTCTTAAAGGATGTCCAAAACTAATTTAAATGGGCTTCAAGCTTCGAAGACACTGTAAGAATAATAATTAGGTTGTTACTTTGTGCCATTAAATGGCCCGAAAGACCTATAATTATTTAGAACTTCGTGTAGCGGTCGTCCTAACGGGTTGTCAGAGCAAGTGACTGATGATACAACATCGCTGAGTTTGACCACACGGTGTTAATTGAGTTCTCCTCGGAAAAGGGGTACTCATTTAACGTGAAATTGATTTTTTTCCACTTGGATAGTGTTAAAAGTTATGAAGTATGGGGGAGATCTAAATTAACACGTAAGGTATGGTGTGCCTGTTTT
>BMAV01027503.1:0-107150 GCA_019973955.1 Trichonephila inaurata madagascariensis | reverse complement strand
TTATTCGAATATTATTCAAAAGCTTTAGTAAAAAATAGTGCACTTTGAGAATTACAACTCTTTAAGTTAATAAGGAATGTTATTTCTTTCACAGAAACAGTATTTCGATATGTGTCTGATCTTTTTCTATGCTCATCTTTTTGTATTTTTAAAGCTCTCATTTTTATACTCGGCGTATAACGCGCAACCATAAATTTCGATCTTATTTTTTGAGTTAAAAGTGCGCGTTATACACCGGATTTTACCTCTTCTTATAGTTTATTACTTAGTCTTAGTAGGACTGATTTATATACTTTTCGTTTCACGAGATTTGTGCCTTAGAATATTTATTTTTATTAGATTGTATTTTTTGAGTAAGTTCTGTTGTTTTGCATTTATAATTATAAAATGTTTATTTTTATTTTAAAGGTTATATCTTTGTTAGAGAGAGAGAGAGAGAGTTTATTATTTTGTTAAAGAATTTTGTCGCTATTATAACTCATAACCTGGCCAAAAAATGAAGTTCTGCACTTCAAATTTTATTTGAGTTATTATTGTGTTTTACTTTTTATTCCTACATAAGTAGATGTTTTTTTTTACTTCAAAGTTAAGTATTAGTCAAAATATGAAAAGTTCTCTAGGGGGGCGGCACATTAGGTGTTTGCACGAGGGCGGCCGATACCCTAGGATCGGCCCTGCCTGTAACTCTCTTATTGGTTGATTTTGAAAACACCTTCCTAAGCTTATCTCAGCTCAGCAAAGTAACACATTGTTACAAATTTTGTGTAATGTACCCTTAATATAGTGTAAATAATTTATATATCTGGATTTGTAATACGTTAATATTCATTTCTGTTATATTTATTTTATGTTAAAATTGTAAGATTCGCAAGTAATGCCGTTCCTTACATTATAATGGCAATTCAATGGAAACAAAGCGAAATGTTGATGATAGAGCCAAGTTGGTATCATTTTTGACGATCATTTTGGTTACTTGACGATTGATTGAACAGTACAGAAGTTGATATGTTGCAGTGCTGCAACAAAGTGGATAGCACAAAAACCTTCTCCCTCCCCAAAATACATATACGTGCCAATTTTCATAGTGATCGTTTGAAAGGTATTGGAGTGAAGTGAGGTGATATACAAAAATCCGTTTATATATGAGTCACTCAGAAGCCAATACGGTTAAGTCCATTTTGTGATATTTCCTGATTTTTGTAAATTTTGATAAAATTAATAATATTCTTAGTTATTAAAGGATTTACAAGAATCAGTAAATATCAAAAATTAAACTTAACCGCATTAGCTTCTGAATGACTCATATATATATATACGTATATATAAATATCAAGATTTCCCTAAATTATAATAAAATATGAGCCGTTTTAAAAGAAAATCTTCCTTTAAAAACAAAAGATTTCTATACGTAATGGAACTTATTTTTGAGAGTTTCTGATACAAATAGTAAATCTCCAGTATTTTATATGTTTAAATTACACTAAAAATTTTCTTCTAAGACTATTTCAATTTTTTTGGGGAATATAAGTAAGAAACTGATGCTATTATAACTCATACATATATATAAAAATGCATAATTGTATTCCTGACCAATTTATGTGGAGGAAAAACCGAATAAAACATATTTTTAAGTCTCGGTTATACCATTGCTTGTGATGCAATTAGATGAGTGAAGCTCTAATACACGACTGCCACATATAAATGGCAATCGCTGTGTTTAGAAATCTTGCCGCATTTTGAGGCGTCTTCAACCCCATTAAGCTAAGAGTACCCATATAAGAATAAAAACTCAAAATTATAAGATATTAAGGTATCTGAGACTAAGTTTTGAACCGTGATTTTGCAAAAGTGTATAAATGGATAATATTTATGATATTTAGTGTCACTTAGATTAGAAAATGTATATAAAATAGTTTTAATAATATTATTACAATAAAAAATTATTAAGTACAATATTTCGACAAAAAATGAACATGAAATGACCAATTTTCAAAACATTCTCCTTTTATGAAAAATGCTTCTATTATAATAATATTTTGCCTGTATATAGCTCAGACCACTATACAGAGGCTGTACTAGAATTTTTAAAAGATACAACTTAGAAGTGGATTTATCCATATTTTTCTACAAAAGGGGAGAAATTTTAACAAAATAAATAAATAAATAAATAAAAAAAATAATAAAACGCCGATAATTATTTTAATTGGTAGTAACTCTGAATATAAAGTGAATTTTTCAAAAATCGTAGATCAGACTCTCTGGAGAAGTCTTTATATAAGCAAAACATTATTATTATAAAAGCATTTTTTATAAAAGAGAACGTTTTGAAAATGATTATTCTAAGTCAAATTTTTGTCAAAATACTGTATTTAAGTACAGTATTATGTTGTTTATCATAATGTGTCCTTAAAACAATTTTATACATGTATTCTAATCTAAGTGAACTAAATATCATGAAAATTATCCATTTATGTGCTTTTTTAAAATAACAGTTCCGAACGTAGTCGGATACCTTAAGGTATCCAACTGGGTTCGGTGACAATTTTCTAAAATATGACTTAAACAATTATTTAATTGTTATTTTTTCAAATAAGTATGTTGCAAAACCATAAAAATAAAGCAAAAAGAATTTTTTGAAAAATAATTTTTCAAAATATTGAGAAATCTGAACCAAAATATTACAAAAATTTGTACTTTTGCTAACAACTGTAACATACACTCATGGACAAAAAAATTAGCGCATCAAGAAGGAGTCGTCAGAATGAAACAAAATTTTAAATACGGAATGACTATTTCGATGTAAGTAAATGATTAGAAAATCAAAGAAAAAGAATAATTTATTTCAGAGAAAAAGGCAAAAGAACGGAGGATTTAATACCCTATTGAACCCCCTCTATAGCGCGAATGCACCATACGATACGATCGGGCATTGAGGCATACAACTTTTGCTTGATGTCATGAGACATTTCGTTCCATATTTGCTCTAACCTTGCCTCTAGTTCATTCAAACTCGTGGGATGCCCAACTAGCCGTCCGAAATGATCCCAGATATGCTCGATTGCAGACAAATCTAGGGATCGGGCATGCCAAGGAAGGATAGTAACAGTGCGGAGGCAGTCTTATGATACCCTTGCAGTGTGAGGCCGAGCATTGTCTTGTTGAAAAATGGCTCCTGGGAGCCATTGCACGAGTGGAAACACATGTGGCTGCAGAATGTCATGGACATACCGTTGGGCTGTCATGATGCCACGGATCAATTCTAGGGGTGACCGTGTATTGTAGGCAATGTCACCCCATACCATTAACCAGCTGTGGGAGCGGTGTGTTGCTGTAAAGCAAAGGTAGGATCGAGGCGTTCACCATGGGTCACCCCACAGGAACACTATTGTCATCACTGCTGAGATCGAATCTGGATTCGTCGCTAAAGATGACCTGGTTCCATTCCGCTGCAGCCCAGTTTCCTCGTGCGCGGCAAACGGAGGCGTCGATGAGTGGGCGTCAAGGGCAGCACACGTAATGAACGCCGCGATTCTAAATGTCCTTCAGCCAGGCTCCTTTGTATGGTTCGAGAAGACGCAGGGGCTCCTAGTAAAGGTGCTATCGGTGCCTAGATGGCGGCCAATGAAGCACTTGGCTGTACGCGTGCATTTCTTACGATGTGGCGGTCTTCTCGACGACTGGTCTGTCGAGGGCGTCCTGAGCCTGGTCTTCGTGTAAATGACCTCTCTCAGATCCACTGGTCCCCAAACCTCCTCACAACACAATCAGAGCGGCCTAATTGAAGAGCTATTCGCCTAGCTGAGACCACGCAGCATCCACCATGCCGATGATATTCCCCCTCTAAAACTGCGACAGTTGCTCATATTTTCCAAAACGGCTTAATGGCATGTTTACTTCAGCTCTTTCTTTGTAAACGATTCAGCGCACTCAAACAAGCTTTAATTACCTGTTTTATACTACACGGTGAACGACGTTAAACGCCTTCTAATGGCTATACGTAATGCGCAATCACTCTTAATTCTAATCATTTGCATATCTCCCCGACATCTACCTTCATGCCAAGTTTCGTTACGATCCCGCAATTAGTTCTTGGTGCGCTAATTTTTTTGTCCATGAATATATATATATATAAATGTAATATAAAAAATAGATATATTATTTATGTTTTAACCTTAGAACTTGGATGATGCAAGATCATGTAATATTTCGTCAGCTTTTTCCTTCCAGACACTAATCCTACGCTATAGACTTGGTACCACCTCTGTCTAGGGGGACATAACCAATAGACTCCTGGAGAGCCCCATAAAGCATGTCTTTTGGGGAATTTCACCCTTCGCTATCTCTTCCGACTTTCCCCATATAAATACCATTGTTCCCCTAAGTCGGGATTCTCCTTGTCTGTAAAGTATTGTAACACGTGCTTCAGTGCTCTTCCTATGAAGGAAACCCCGTACACTCAATAAAGATTTTAAAATCCATAGCTGTCGTTACTGGGTCGTTAAAATATGTCAAGCCGGCAGGATCTCAACGAGCACTGAAAGTACAATAAAAAATAACGGAAAAAGTTAACAACGAAAAAAAAAATTTTTTTTTCAACGACCCAAGATTGGAAATAAAAAATTAAAAAAAAACTGTTCATATTGAAAGTCAGCGAAGTACCAGGAGTTATATCTGCGGAATAATACCCAGCTGAAAATAGTAGCAATACCCAATGGAAGCCCTGCTGTTAAGATTGGAATTGAATGGAGACAAGAGCATAGAATCACTAACGGAGTATAACAGATGGAACATTATTGCACTTCAAGGTCGTCGTATCTGAAATTCCCGTCTGTGTTAACAATAATAAATCAATGCTTTTCTGCAAGTCTTCGATATAAGAAGGGCATCATGAAATACAAGGAATTCGCCCCAGTGTATTCCCCTTCTCCTCTTCAATCGGCTTTTTGATTTTTGGTGAGAACTTATGCTGTTAATGTTCCCAGCCAGTTTTTTTCTTTCATAGATTTTATGAAATTCTGTTTAATTTCAAGCAATGGTACTTGTTGAAATATTTATGACAACTTTTTAAAATTTGAATTTAACATATTTAATTAAAGCTGATGTTATTTGTATGATTTAAAAGTAAAATGCAAATTTGTCATGTCAATAAGTAATTTGATTTAAATATTTAGGACGACTATTTTAAAATTTGAAGGTAACATGTTTATTGAATTTGATGTTTTTTGTATGATTTAAAAGAAAAATTGAAAAGTGTCGAGTCAATAAGTAATTTGATTTAAATTTGTTGAGTATAATTTGATATCATTGATAATATTTTATTTTATTGTTTTAAAAATGTATTTGAGTTATTTTGAAATAATTCGTGTTGCACTGAAAGAAAGCAAAGCCTCAACAATTAAGTTGCTTGATAGATTAATTTTTAAGAATGAAAATACGCGATTAAATCGTAATAGAGTTTTGAATTTTGAAGGATTTAATTTTAAAATTGGTGATAATGAATTTTTAGAGATGATAAAAGAAACAGTTGATAAGTTTACGTTAAATGAATTAGTAAAAATTTGTGATGTGTTTTAAGTATCGATAGTGAAGGTACGCAATTGGAAATAGCAAAAAATATTATAACTTGTCTTTGCGATTTTGAAATACTTAAAGATTCCTTAACGACTAAGGAGATATTAGAAGAAACAGATGAATTGAGGAAATGCGATAAATCAGTGCAATACGAAAATAAAAGCTGTGATGATAATGTGTTTAAAATAGATAGCAGTGTTAATAGTATAAATAACAAGTATGTACAAAAAATAATAGTGAGTTTTTTAATGATATCGAGAGTGTAATAATAATCCCTTAAGGGTGAAAAGACATGAAAATGTTTTTACATTGATTGAAAAACTTTGAAGCCCAATCGAATTACTTCCGTTGTCTGAAGTTCACAAATTTATTTATGCCAAAATTGTCTTAGTGGGGAACGCTTCTTTAGTTGTTAGAGTGAGACCGGTATTAATTCATGGAAACAATTAAAAAGATCTGTTAATGGAAGAGTTTAAAATATCTTTCACCCGCTGAGGTTCATGAAATGTTAAAATGTAAAATGAAAAGTAACGAATCCCTTTTTAGAATACTTTTTAATTAATGAAAGAAATTTCACAGCAGCAGCATTGACGACCAAGCTTTAATAACTTATATTATTAAAGGAATAAAATGATTCAACACAAAAATAAAGCACGTTATTTGGGTGCACTCTATAATAGAATTTAAAACTAAGCTGCGAGTGTATGAGACATATAAAAGAGAAATGAAGCAATCAGAATCGTTTAATCGTGTACCTAACATTAGTAACGAGGTAGGAAAACGGTCTCAAATTCACTGTAATAACTGCCAACAATAGGGACACAAGTCCTACGAATGTAAGGCTAAAATTAGAAACTCCAAACCTAAGAATTTTAATTACACGAAGGTGTTAAAAACTCCTACACACATACAGTACAAGATTTACTCCCAAACCCCTGTAAGTTCTGCACGCAGTTAGGAATAATGAATGCTTTTCACTGGGGATATATTCATGCATTAATAAACCGTGTAGAGCTGAAACAACACCACAACCAAAACAGCGACAATTACTTGTATCCGTATACCTAAAGAATGAAACGTTCGTGCACAATAAAGGAAAAGGTAAAAAGTATAACTCGAATTAATTCAAAAAAATATTGCTAAACATCGATACAGGTTCGACTATTAATATTATTCCTGCTGCAATGGTTGAGAAATTAAATGTGTCGGTTGAAGAATATAATGTACTTAATGTTAAACAAACTAAAGGAATCCTGAAACTTAATCAAACATGCACTTAGGACCTTTAAAGTTGGTAGTTTGTTAGATCGGTACGGTTTTTCATACTAAACAATCGATTTACCTTATGCTCTAGGGTTAAGAAGTTGTATTGCATTTCAGTTGATAATTGATTGTGTGAAACAAGTTGTTGCGCAGAAAGGGAGAAACTTGATCAACTTCTCCAGTTCAGAAGGCAGCGATTTGTCTTTGCATATCAATCCTGAAAATAAAGTTAAGGAAGGTATTTTTGAAAGTGAAATGAAAAATGATAAAACTAAAGAATGTAGTATAGTAAAAGTTGCAAAAAAGGAAATTGTTCTCTCGTAAAAACGAAAGAAAAGGTAAATAAAGATGAAATAGATGTAGTAAAAAATATAACGAGGAAAAACAATGTCCTGAAATTTTCGAATACATCCGAGACGGATTCTGATAATGGGTGCACACGTTGTCAGATTGAAGTCGAAGATAATTCAGAAACAAGAGACTTTGGAGAAAATTTGAACTAAAAGAAATTTGAAAATGTTATGAGGACGTGTTTGCTAAAGATAAATATGATGTTGAACTATAAGAATAGAACTAATAGAGAGTGAGATCAACGTCAGAGCTACTCATCATCATTACGCGCATATAAAACGTCACCAAAACAACAGGAAGAAATTGATAGTTAAATTAATGAATTATTAAAGGCTGGGATCATTAAAGAAAGTTTGTTCCTATTCTGCACCAGTAACACTTGCTTATGCAAAAGGATGAACAGAAAAAAGAGAGTGATTGTGTATTGATTTTAGGAAATTAAATCAAGGCACTAAATCAGATGCTGAACCCTTCCCTTAATTGAAACACTTATAGATAAATTAGCTCAAAGTAATTATTTTTCAAAAATTAGACATGGTTTCTGGTTATTGGCACATACCAATACATCCCGACGATACAGAAACTCGCTTCTTTGTTACCAATAGTGGATTGTATGAATGGCTAAAATTACCATTTGGCTGGCGCAATGCGCCCAGTATCTTTCAAAGAACGATACACCGAATCCTCACTAAACATAAAATTAAATTTGCTGCAAATTATTTTGATGGCATCATAATATTTCCGAAAATTATACAGATCACTTAGAACATATCAAACAAATTTTACCATTTGCAGATCAGAATATATTAAAATTAAAAATCATCTAAGTGTTCTTTTTGCAAACTAAAAATCTTTCAGTTTTTAGGATACGAGATTTCTAATGGCATTGTCACACTCCAGATAACAGCACAATATTGAGGTAATTAAAATTTAAAACCACCGACTGATGTTAAATCTTTTACAAAGGTTTCTAGGTTCTATTAACGTATACCATAGGTTTATAGATAAATATGCTACATTAGGCATCCTTTGAACCAATTATTAAAGAAAGAAATTCTTGGAAGTGGACAAATGAATGCGAAGAATTTTTGAACTTTTAAAACAAGCTTTTGATTTGTAAAACCCATATTGAAAATATTTGCCGAAAAGTGAATGTCACCTTTTGATGCAAGTTTAACTATGTGAGCGGTTTTAAAGCAACCAGATAGCATTGGTGATCTTCATCCAGTAGCATTCCACTCACGCTTATTAAAGGATTACGAAAAAAACTATGGGATTACGGAACTGGAGTGTCTTGCTATAGTAGACTCTTTAAATAAATTTCACCATTATCTTTTTGGACAAAAATTTACCATACATACGGACCATGCAGCCCTAGTCTGGCTCAAAAACGTAAAAAACTTAAAAGGAAGATTGTTCCGCTGGTCCTTGCAATTAAGTATGTATGAGTATGATATTAAATATACAAATGTACCACAAACTACGAAGCAGATATGCTCTTTAGGGATATAACAGAGAAAGACACAAAAAGTGAATGTATTGCAACAAACCACGTGTTTCACCTATTGCAGTTGGAAGAATAAAAGAGGCTCAAAAATGAGATACTCCTTAACAGGAAACTTTTATCGAAATTAATAATGTCTTATGTATCCGTAAGAAAAAAATTTTACTAAAATAGCACAGTTCCCTATTCCCTTAAGATATAAATTACTTAAAAGTGCTCATGAGAAATTTGGTCATCCTGAATTCAAAAAACAATTAATTTAATCACTCCAGCTTACTACTATTGGCAAAATATAACTGAAGACATTACTAATTTTAATATCAAGCATTGCCACACACATGTCAGGTTAATAAAAAGACCTCGACAAAAAGATTTGGTTCTTACAGGCCATGCCTCCTGTTGATGAGCCATTCCAATTTAATTGCGATAGATAGTGTGGGTGGTCTGAACTATTAACTAACTAAAAATATTTAATCCTTTACTCATCGATCATCATGCTAGATATATCTGGACATTTGCATCAAGATCAATTACTACAGAAACATACACTAGTTTTCTAACGCAAATTTTTCAGATTTAAATACCTAAAGTATTCTAAGTGATAGAAATGCAGCTTTCACCTCTTCTCATTTTCAAAAATATCTTAAACATAATAATATTAAACAGTTATTAACTACAGCTCATATAGACCAGAGACTAACGGTAAGGTTGAGAGGTTGGGTCAGACAATAGTCACACGTTTAAGATGTAAAGTTAATGAATCTTCAAAAAAGGTCCCATGGCCCAAATTGTTAAAAGAAGTAACCCAAGAATATAATTTAACATCCCATTCGAAAATTCAAATCTCCCACCAGCATATTTAATGTACGGCACACTACCTTTTCAAAATCCTTTAGAGGGAAATATTTACCCGCCAGTTGAAGAGGCTAGACAAATAGCAGTGGAGAGAACGAAACTATATCATGAAAGAAATAAAATACATTATGATGCTAGATTTGTTGATGTAGAGTTTAGTCTTAATGATTTAGTTATTTATGAAGAGTTCAAATATCCAAATACTAGGAAACTTTCTCCAACATTTAGTGGCCCATATAAAATTCTCAGAAAATTTTCGGACGTCAATTACGAAATTAATAAAACAAATGCTCATACGAAAGAGAAGTCGGAAAAAGTGCATGTTTCAAAATTACGAAGGTATCATGCACCGGAAAATTTCAAGTTAAATCATGAATAAGTTGTATATAGTATTTTTTGAAATGTGATGATAGCATATCGGACTGTGTTGTATTGATTGCGCATAATTGAAAAAATGTTGTATTGTTTGTATCATAAATGCTCTTGGAAAAAATGTATAATTTTATACGATATGTACTTTTGAAAAATTGTTGTATTTTAGTCATATAGTGTATATAAGTAATCTATGTATTGTAAATATTTTTATGCTAATCTAGATACCAGAAAAAGTTATGATTGTTATTTTGTGAATGGAAGAGCTGAAGTATCAGGGATACTTAATTTTAAAACAGGTTCAGTAGATTTTTTTAAAGGGGGGGATGTAATATAAAAAATAGATATATTATTTATAAGTTTTAACCTAGAACTTGATGATGCAAGATCATGTAATATTTCGTCAGCTTTTTCCCTCCAGACACTAATCCTTCGCTATAGACTTGGTACCACCTCTGTCTAGGGGGACAGAACCAATAGACTCCTGGAGAACCCCATAAAGCATGTCTTTTGGGGAATTTCACCCTTCGCTATCTCTTCCGATTTTCCCCCATAGAAATACCTTTGTTCCCCTAAGTCGGGGTTCTTTTGCCTTGTAAAAAGTATTGTAACACGTGGCTTCAGTGCTCTTCCTATGAAGGAAACCCCGTACACTCAATAAAGATTTTAAAATCCATAGCTGTCGTTACTGGCCGTTAAAATGTGTCATATATATGTGTGTGTGTGTGCATATGTGTATATTACACAAAAACAAGTAAAATATCCATTCTTTAATGCTTAACTATGCTGTATACAATAGGAAACTCAAGTTCTACAAAACTCTGAAATACAATGTTATACATGAAAAATCCCAGAATTTGTTTTTAAAAAACTTTTTTTCAGATTAAATTACATTAAAAAATAACTTTCTAAAAATTACCATTAGCTGTTAACATAAAGCTTTCATTATAAAACAAAAAAAAAAAAAAAAAAAACTCAAAAACTTTCACAAGAATTATTCAATTGCTTTAAGTGATATCATTGTTACCACGAATCATTATATACAAAAATTCTTCAGAAAATGGAAAATAATGTTAATATTTGCAATAAAACTCCAGGTTTATTAAATTTCCAAATCCGTCTTATTACGGATGGCAGGGAACGCTTTTGACAAAGCCATCTTTAACTGCACAAAGTCCGTGGCTGTATTCTGCACTAACGTTGATCTGAATATCTGATACCAATCTTGGGCCCTCTCCAGGAGATGACCTTTCAAATAAGCACATGATAAATCACTGGGTATCTCAAGTAATCGTATTTGATTGTCAATACCCTCCAAAAACTCGGTAACGTTTTCGGACCCAGAAATTACACTTCCGGCAAAACACTAAACCCGTTCGCGCCTGCTTACCTCGGGGTTATATAAATTAAAATTCGTTGGGCACCATTGAAAGGACGCCCCCCTTGGGTGCCCTTTTTCCTTAGCCATTTAAGAAAACTTTGTTGTCTAATACACCAGGGGCTATGCTAAGATTTTACCAAAATTGTTAATTTTCTTATTTTTATTAAAATGAGATTTGTTGATGCTGGTAATCATTATCCATGTAGCTTTTTTTTTTTTAAAGAATTCTTTAAATATTTGAGTAATGAACAGCAAAAATGTTAGAATTGATTTTCATATTTATTTTGGATTTTGATTAAATGGGCTTATGTTGTTAAAAATTAAATTTACTGTTATAATAGTATTTTGAGTTAATTTTCTTCCATAACATGTGGTTAATCTTATAATTAGATAAGAAGAACAATTAATGCAATTTTAAAATTGTTAAACTTTACTAAGAAAAGGACTACTAAGTATTGATTTTTAATTTTGTTTTCAGTAAAAGGTTTTTTTTTTAAAAAAGAAAATGGCTCCACGTAAAGGAAAGGTGAAGGAAGAGCAGCCCGTAGTTTCCTTGGGACCTCAAGCTTTAGAAGGAGAAAACATATTTGGAGTTGCACACATTTATGCTAGCTTCAATGATACTTTTGTACATGTTACTGATTTATCAGGAAGGTAATATTTTTGACCTTTTCTCCCAGATTTAACTTTATGAAGTAATGTATGCTTAGTCTGTTATTTTTTAAAGATATTTATAAAATACTATTGGTTTTTATGTATTGTCACAACTTATTGGCAACATATGAAACGAACCACATGACTGCCAATTCAATGCATATGACACATGTGAAATTGAGATTGCTAACTTGGCAATTTATCTTAACGTTGGCAATTGTTGCGATAATAAGTACCAAACTATCTTCTCATTTATGAATTTTAAATTTATTATTCACAGGTTTAGATTATTACTTTTAAGAATCATATCAATTCATTTAGGTCATGTAACTGTTAGAAATATAGTTCCATATCATGATAATAAAACAATTTGAATTAAAAGGGATATTTGATTTTACTTCAAAGGATAGTGCTTATTGTTATAGTAAAATTTGGTTGATTTGTCGAATCGGGTGCTTCTCGTGCCAAGTGTTTTCTCGCCAAATCGATAGATGTGCCAAATCTGGTAACCCTTGTGAATTTGTTTTTCAGGAAAGGAGAAGTCTTTTTTTTTGTTGAAATTTTGCACATGCACAGTAGATTTTTAAAATTTTAATGATATCGCGGCAAGTTAGCGCATCCATAATTCGTTTTTTTAAAAAATTATAACAGTTTTAATTGGAACTAATTTGATAACGGGGGTAATAGCGCCAAGTGCTGCTTGGCGTGATAAGGATCACGCCAAGCAGCGTTTCTTGCTGCTGGACTGAAATGCAATATGGCGGCCTAGCGGTAGTTTAATGATACACAATTTTAAAGAAATGTTTTGTGAAATACATTTAAATGTATTTGAAATAAAGGATATAGAGAGAGAGGAAGAGATTGAGAATAACCTAGATCAATCAATAAACAATGATTAATACTTAATAAAAAGTAACATGTACTAATAATAGTATTATAAGCAGCATATAATAAGCTCATAATATTTTATCGTAATTTCATGTAATATTCATATAGTACGATTATATAACGGTTATTAGAGAAACAATAATAATATAATTAAATAGTAATTATTAAAAAGAATAATTGTCGAATTGTAAAAAAATAAAAATAATGCATAAGAGAACTCGTAATACAGAACTATAAATAAATAACATAAGAATAGCTATAAATAAACAACAAAAATAGTTATAAATGAATAAGATAATAATTATAATTAAATAATAATAATTATAAATAAATAATATATATATATATATATATATATATATATATAATTATAAATAAATAACAAAGAGTATGTGTAGTAATATTTATAAATAAATGCTAAAAGAAACAATTATAAGTAACGAATATTATATGATTATTACACATAGTAATAATTGCAATGTTTTTTCATTATGAATAAAATAATTACATAATGTATGTTAAAATTAATTTAGAATATCAATTACAAAGTAGTGAAAGGCAGTAATATGAAACTTGCACTGTAAGTTCCTTCAACCTAACTTCATCTAACAAAGAACAAAAAACATTTTTAAAACGAAAATAAATTATTTATAGTGATAATTAAAAGCACAACACTTATTCTTTTAAGAAAAAAATATTTTAGAACTCACTCATTTTAGAAACATCCATATTCGAAAGTAGCCCTTAATTAAACAGAAGATGCAAATAGAAAAATTAAACTGAAAATGGTTAAATTTTTAAAGATTCTGAAATTAAATGGTTATAGCTGAAAAAACAAATAAAAGTTATTTCTAATATACGTTATCCCCATGGCAACCACATCGACAGACGATAAAAATATTAAGCTAACCATATTGTAATATTATCGTCCATCTTGAAAACCCCTTGGTAACATAAACAACATCTTGGCGCTACTACCCCCGATATCAAATTAGCACATAATTCTTTAATGGTCTTTCTCGCGCATGGGCAGAAAGCTTTTATTACTTTAGAAATTAAGGATAGTTACTAATGCGCTTGTAGAGCTTTTTTTTTTAACGTCTTCAGAAACCTTTCTCAACGGTATTAGTTTCGCTTACTCTGGAAATTCAGTTAGACCAGAAGTTTGCTTTCGATTCGTTTTTTCATTGTGGAATCATTTTCACAGGTAATATTACTCTTTTTCTCTGCATAAATTTTTTCAGATTGCAGATGTGATTAGAGAAATTTGAAAGAATGAAATGAAAAATTACGAAATATTGTGAAAGGTTTTTGCCATGTTGCCTGTGCTTGTAAAGAAACTTTTTAGAATGGTGCATGAAAGAAGGTTTGATTGGATCATCGTATGTATGTCCAAAATGTGGAAAAAGTATGGAATTGAGAGAAAGAACGGGTAAGAAAGTGAATGATGGTTTTTTTTTAGTGGTACTGCAGAATTCAGTCCAGTGTGAAAGAGGATACTCATCATGTGTTTAGGATGGTTTGAATTGAGTAATTTGGATTTGTGCACCGTTTTGTTAGTGATGCAAAAATAAAAATGTTTTGGAAGGGGTTCTCAGAAATATGCAGTCGCACATTGGTATAATTTCAGTAGGCAATTCATCGTCATCATAAATGTTGGAAAAAGCAGCATGTTTCAAAAGTAAGCGAAATGATTTCCATTTTTAAATGCCACATTTTTGCAGCGATTTTCAGTTTCAGAACTTTAAAATGCTATTATTAAATGATTTTCCTTCTGCCATCTTGAATTTCTAGCTCCAGTGTTGCGTGTTGTGGTACACGCAAAAACGCGACAATTCACCTAAAATTTTATTTGGAAAAATTTCATGACTAATGTTTTACCAGTATTTAATTTGCTGGATATGTTAAGTTTTATTTATTTTTTCATGATTGAATTAACAATATTTAGAGGAAAATTTTTTTTCCATCTCTTCAAACTCGGAAATTTTAAATAAAGAATTGTGCATTGATATAGTTTTTGTTTATAGTGTGAAAGTGATTTTTTCATTCATCTACAAATATTAACATTTAAATCATTAAAGAACTGTGTCAAGTTTTTCGATTGATATCTAATGGTGAAACTCAAAATTACAGAGATCTGCTATTGAATAATTTTGTACCTGATATATTTATTTTAATTTGATGCATTATGCCAGTAAATATAAAAATAAGCGTTAATAGAAAAGAAAATATGTAATTTTTCTTTTATTTTTTAGAGAAACTATTTCTAAGGTCACTGGAGGAATGAAAGTAAAAGCTGACAGAGATGAAGCATCTCCGTATGCTGCTATGTTAGCAGCTCAAGATGTTTCTGATAAATGTAAACTTCTGGGGATAAATGCTTTACATATTAAACTCAGAGCAACTGGAGGAACAAGGTAACTCAGTTTTTAATTATTAGTCTTTCATTGTTCTTAATATTAGATAAACATTGAAAATTAGTACCAACTATATATATTCATTCTATCCTACTAAATTTTGTCTTATTTACATTTGCAAATTATCTCAATACTGGCAAATATATATTAGTAGTCAATGGGTAAGTGAAGGGATATTTTAGATTTTTGAATATTATGGTTAATTTTGAAAATGAGCTTCTCTGTGGTCAACAAGCATTGCCAAACATGAAAATGGACACTTAATGTAATCTGTTTATTAATAACACATTCAGTTTTATTACTGCTGGAGAATTACAGTTGTATATCTAAGGGGCTATTGTAATTGAGGGATTGTGGTCGCAAACTTATGGGTGAAGCTGTAGGTTTTAATTCTGGTTCCACTAAAGATGCTTTATGTAAAGTAGTTGATGCATGTTAAATATGTTGAAGCTTAAAATCCTAGAAGTTTAAAGAGTGAGGTGCTAGCTCATAATCCTCATTAGTTGACTGGTTTAAACATTTCAAGGTTCCTCTCACAATATTCCTTTATTAGCTTCAAAATGTGACAATAAATTTCTGTATCTAATCTAAGGAAATAAGAGGTAATTTTGTATTGTTAAAACTATTTTATTTTGTCTCAATCATAAAGCCAATACAGGTTCTTGAATAAACTGATTCAGGAATATTTTTGGACTGAAAAATTGCAATGTTAAGTATGGTTTGAAGTAAACTTTTATGTAGCGTCTGAAACATGTTTTATCACTGACCTGCTGTTGGGAAATATCTCAGAATGTACATTTAATAATGTTTTTCTCTGCTTTTTTGTGTCTAAGCTAATTAAAAAATTACCATTAATTTTTATACTTAACCTTCAAGGCCATAACAAAAACATTTTAAAATAAGAAAATTTTATTAGGATCAATATATTATATTTCTTACATTATTTAGTCCAAATGAAATTATATAGTGGAATCTTGCACAAGAATAAATTTTGTTTATTCAGATATTGAAGAAGCTTGGAAATCTTGGAACAAATGAAAATATATAGAACAGTTTTCTTTTATATTCTTGCTTAGAACTTTTATCTTTGATATTGTATAAATTGTTGCTATTTTGTTGAGTGAGTGATCTTGCTTGCCATTAAGACTTATATTAAACTATTTTTTGGATTTATTCATTATGAATAATATAAAGAAAAATATAAAAATTTAAGGAACAGGCATCGTATACGCCCGGCGGCCGCCTCTTGGATTTTTTTGGCGAAAAGTCATATCTCGCCAAATACAGCGATTTCATTTCCGCCACGTTTGGCCTAACATTTAACTCCTAAGGATGACCTGAAAATGTAAACAGAAGTCTTAGAATCAGAAATTATGCCCTAAGACCCAAATTTTTGAGTCAAAAGAGATATAGTGAAATAGATAGCAATTTGTTTAGAAAAAATTGAATTACTTTAATTATTTCAGTAACTAATTTATTACACTAATTTGTAATAATCATACTTTACTTATGACTAATTAGTTATGCTAATTACACTAATTAAGTAATTTTTAATAATCCACATGCTTTAGTTATATTATTATATAAAATATATAGTTTTCTTGTATTTGATTTATCTAAGAAATAAGAGTTAAATAGTAAATGGAAAAAGGTGCAAGAATGATAGGATTTCTTACAACTCTTTAAAAAGGTTTAATTGTTTTTTGTGGTCCATTCAGAATGTTATGGAAATCATTACCACAAAAAACAATGGACACTTAAGTAAAGTGCATACATAAAGTTAATTTTAAATAAATTAATGTCTAAGTTATAAAGCTAAGACTATTTTTAAGTTATAAAGTTACTTAGAAATTTAATCAGTTCCACTATTTTTAAGTTATAAAACTAAGCTTTCTTAAAAATTTAATCAGTTCCATATATGTAAAGAGTCGGTCCAGTCACGTTCCCTGACTAACTCCAAAAATGTAGTAAACACATCAACCTCCTTCTCTTGACAAGAAGCCCTGGAACATAAACTGCTAAATAAAAACAAAAATCAGTTTGCCTATTGTAGGCAGGCAATGAAGCCTTAATGTGACGTCATAAACTCTCGATAGTGTTTGTGTGGCATTGCGTGACAGGATCAACGAAGCAGCAACTGTGGTTCACTGTCAAATGTACATAATCCTCTTTTGCCATGCAATCATACGACTTCCAACAATCAGAATATATAGTTGTTCCAGGCCGAATCCACTCTTTTATAAGAGCCAGTAGCGTTTCCTTCGTTCGGTTATGGACAGCAACAAGAAACAACTTTCCTGATCCTGTCTCTACTCCTCCAAAAACCCACTGACCTTCTACACGATGACCTCTATTATATTTTCTTTTGCCAAATTTAGATTCATCGATTTCGATAGTCTTTCCTACTCCACCAATTGCTTTGGTCGATTCAACATGATCTAGAATGACTTCATTGATGAAACTCCTCCAATCAGCCATTGTGTTGGGTCCCAAAAACCATCGGAACTTAATAAGCTTTGTGGGAAAATTCAAAAGAATTACATATGTTGGGGGAAAAAATCTCGCTGATAGTCAACTTGCTGGATGAAAACCAAGATCCATATCTAATGCTCCGTTGTACACCACATTCCTTCCTATCAATCCTGTTTCTACATGTCCAAACAAATCTATCCATACATACTTTGGATATTTGCTTCATTACACTGCTACACTTCCCACAAGCCAAAATCTTTTTAACTAACCCTGCTTCTCTTAAAAATTCCAACAGGTCGGGTATTCGTCAATTCATACACGAAATCAAGTGTCGGAACACCATTTTCGCCAAAAAATTTTCCATTGGTTCGACATGATGAAAAAACTCCCAAGAAATCTGCTAGAATGCCTGGACCGTGCAATGGACTGATATTTGGAAATCACATTAGCAATAGGAGTATTGTTAACAGAAGCCATATTAATAAATATTTCTAAATAGAATTAAATTCTATAAAATGGCTACAGTACGAAGAAGTTATATTGTTATGATTATATTTAAATGCAACTATCCTTAATTCTAAATAAATATCAAGAATTAAAACAACAAAAATGTGTCTACAATACAAAGAAAGGAGTTAAATTGTGATAAATATACTTAAATGTGCAAATATTTTAAATATATAAAAAGTATCGAGAATTAAATGCTACAATTTATAATAAAATCTATTAAAAGTATAAATATACTAAGAAGCTAATATTCCTAATGCTAAGAGCTATACCACTCATTTTAAAATCTTAGATCTTATAGCTTTATCTCTAATGCTAAGATTTTATAGCTGGAATAGCTTTATCTCTAATGCTAAGAGATCTGTTTAAATATAATAAAAAAGTTAAAATATTCAACCAGGTTTTATCCAAAATAAAAAGAATGCAACCTGGTTTTCTACAAATGGTGATTTCAAATAAGGAAATAATTTAGAAAATTTTTAACTCTCTAAGTACAGCTCCCAGTAATGCAAAGAAATAGCTAGGTCTTTCAAAAAAGCCGGGTTATATACAAACGGCGCAAAAAATTGTTGCCAGTATGAAAAAGGAAAAAATGCAATCAAGTGAATTCTGTGTTTATAAAAAGAATTAATATTAATCAATTAGGTAATTAATAGAGTAATTAGTTAATTTAATAAGATAATTAGCTTAGTTAACTAATATGTATAATTACTGAAACAATGGAAGAAATGCTCAAATATGCACATAGGGTTGCCAGGATTCAACAAAACAGTGTGGAGAAAAATCTCAAGTTACCACACCAGAATAAGTGCCCTTTTTGGTGCCATATTTGGCAAAAGGTTGGCAGTCAGGTCTCATCGATATCTGTTTCATCAAATTTTATTGATTATAGTTGTGTGGTATAAAACAATAAAAGATTGGAAGCTATTATGTGATCAAAGATTATTTCTCCATTTCTGTAATTTAAAAAACGATTTATACATTTGATAAGTTCTGAAAACAATTGGATTACAAATAATTACACCTTCCTATACATCTTAATTGTATTGTTTTTTCAAAACACGTTTTATTGAATTTTTAGTGCTGATTATAGTTTTTTTAAATGGAAACTAATAAGAATATTTAAATTGTAATTCTTGTGTAGTTTCAATGTGTATAAGTGCATATTAATATACAGTAATGATCCATTTTATTTTACAGAACTAAAACTCCAGGACCTGGTGCACAGGCTGCATTGCGTGCATTGGCACGTAGTGGGATAAAAATTGGAAGAATAGGTAAAGGATTTCATATTTTAGATTTTTATTTAACGTTTTTTATTATTTTGAACCTTAATTTTTTTATATCTGAAACACTTAAACACGTTTTTCAAGTAGATTATTTTTATTAAAAAATGTTTAAAGGAAATAATCTATTTAAGAAACTTATGAAGCTTACTGCAGTAACTGTTTTCTGCATAAACTACATTTTTGCGCAAGCTGCAGAGATTCTATAACTTAAGTGATATATTTGTTCTCTATTAATATGATTGATTTTTAAAATCCAGAGCAGTTTTATCCAAATCCCCAAAAGATTCATTTAAATAAGATAAAGAAATGTGCTAGATGTCCACCTGGGTATGGTCATATGGTTCAGCATTTTTTAGGCCTGTAATGAACAATGATTAGGCTTTTGATGATTGACTCGAAACATTGAATAAATAACACCGGTAAAATCCTAGGAGAGCCCACACCCTTGGTGACAAAACGAAAAAAGCGCCAAGACAACGAGATGGCCAAGCCGAGAATGGCAGCAAGTGAATACAGAGATAGTGGATGCGTAATGAAAATATATGTAAACAATACAGAAATTAAGCATTTAAGATAAAAAATATATAAAAACAACACTTATTTTCTTACGCTGATCTTTTCAAGTGGAGGGTACAAGCGTAACGACAGATTTAAAAAGTCTTGAAGGTCTCATGCTAAGTGAATGATGTATGAGCCGCCATTTTTTTTCTGCGGTAATGGTCGAACATACCTTCGGCGTGGCTGGTGCAATTTGAAAACCATGTTACATCATGCCCGTCGTTACATTTAGGACATTCATAACTCTAAGCAATAAATCCTTCCTTCATGCACTATTCAATCGATTCTTTCTAACCTTTAGCATTCAACAAAGTAAAAAAATTTTAAGATATATTTCCTTCACACCGCAAACCATTCCCGCCGGTTCCCCAAAACAAAATGAAATTCGAAATGCCCGCTGACAAAATATGAAATTTCCAGAAATAGGTTTACCATATCTAGTGTATCAAAGTAGGGTTACCAAGATGGCACAATTATCGCCAACCCAAAATAATTCGCGCCAAGGATGTGGGCTCTCCTAGGACTGAACCATAACACCAATAAGGAAATAATTGACTATAAATTTATTGAAAGGGGATATTTAATTTTTAAAAAAGTATAGGTGAAGATCCGTTAAAAAACTGGCATCAAAAAATCTAACCCGAATCATCTAAAAAAGTTAAAACCCCCAACCAAAAAGGGAAAAAGAAAATACCAGTGCCCATATAGAATGTAGGCAAACCAGTTGTGGCCAACTTTAAGTAGTCTGTACATTTAACATAAACCCCGGGTTTAAAAAGGGTTTCGTTTAATGGCGTGGAATTTTATACCATTTAAAAATTTATTCAATGCCACTGTCTAGAACAGTATGCATTGTGTTTTTATTACTTGAACATACATAACAAATGCATTAAGTGTTGTATTTCAATCTGTAGTTTTTTGCCAGCATGAGTTCTACTTTAATTTTTTAGTTTATTTAATGAAATTGTAAGTGTTTCCCTTAAGTGTTTTATAAGATGTATTGTTATTTTTTTTTTGGAAGTGGCAAAAGCACTGATATTTCATTGTAAACTTAAACATGAATGCCCTTTTTACTTCTACATAGCCCAATCTCTTATAATATTCGGGAAAAATCGAATCATTGTGCCTTGTGACCTGCACTTTGGTTGTTGAAAAATGATGCAAATTTATGCTATACTTTAAAGGGCAGTATGGCGATTAGTTTGATACCTTATGTGACATCTAAATGGCAGCTATTCCAAAGTTTTTGGCACTAATATTTGTCTAAAGCTTACAAAGATGTGCAGTAAATTTCTCTAGTTCTTCCCCAGATTTTAGTGGAACACAGTTTGAAGACCAACACCCTTGATATTGTTTAAGAAGATTGTCTAATTTCCTATTATGTATATTCTTTAAAATTATGTATTTTGAATTATTCTGCCCGGTATTTATTATCTGCTGCTTATTATTATGAAGATTGATAACATTTTGTTTTTATACTTATTTCCAAAATTTTAACTTATATTTTACTGTATTGATATATTTTACTGTATTGATAGTGATACATTAATTTTTTACATTACCAAAGATAGTGTTTTGAAAGTTGTTAAAAATCTATTATATATATTGTAACATGCTTATTTATACCGACTTCTTAGCAATAGCAACTCCTTTTTTTTAATGCATTTTAATATTTTATAAGATTATAACATTGAATTTCATATGTCATTCATATGAATTTTTAAGTAAAGCATTAGAAATTTTTAAGTCACTGTTTATTGCTTGTCTCATTGTGGGAATAAAATTTCAGTAATTAATGTAAACAATGCTATGTAATGGAGATGCAAAAAAATGTTATAGTGTATATTTTATAGTTTATATAAGTTTTATGTATAATTGCTTTTTGAAGGTGATTAGTTATGTTAAAAGGCAGAATCTATAAAATTCTGAAGAATATTTTTTCTCTCCTTTAAATGTAAAGTGTACTTAAGTTTAACTTGTATCAATTTCTTGCATACAATTTTTTAATTGTATCCTTGATTATTTTGTATTTCATGTTTAAGTATGGTATATCCAGGTTTGAGAAAACTACTATACTCTATTAATTTGAACTTACTGCTTCATGGCAACCATGTGATTTTCAGGTGGGCTTAAGACTAATGATGTTAACATTAAAGTTCACTTGTGTCCTGTATTTCAACAATCTTTTTTCTGTCTTTGCTTTTTTTTATATTAATCCAAGTTTCTATAAATAAAATTGTCTTCAATGAAACAAAAGTGGTATATCATTTCAAGAGCTCCTTTTTGTAATATTTTATCTATTGAAACATGTAAATATTCAATATATCAACATATTAGGAATTAGAAATGTCAATTTGTTTGAAAACACCTGTAGGATATATGTAAGATACTAGGTATTCTAAATCTTGAATTTTTTTTTTTAAAGTGGAAAGCAGAAATTTAAAATTTAGCCATATAAACATGTATATATGTAATGAACTTTTTACTTAATAAATAATAACTCTGAAGAGAAATTTGTCATACTTAGTTGAGGTTTTGTATGGTATTTAATGTAAATAAATATTTCATTCTTTTTTTCTTCTGTTTTCAGAGGATGTTACTCCAATTCCAACAGATTCAACACGAAGGAAGGGTGGTCGTCGTGGTAGAAGATTGTAAACAATCATTTATTTGTGAATAAAGTAAAAAAAAAAAATTGTTCTCTCATCAGTTTTATAAATAGTGGAGATGCAATTCTGTAGTCATTTTCCCCTGTATAAAAGCAATATGAAGCATGTAATGTGCCTTATTAAACTGAAGATGTACTTTTCAGTTTTAAAATCCAAAGATGCAGAAAAATAAAGGGGGTTCCATCTACAAACTGAATTTCAAAATTAAAAAGTCAAATATATTAAAATAGATTATATTATGTTTTGCCTAATGCTGTAAGGAGTTCCAGAATGAGAAGTATAGGGATGAAATTTTTTTGATGTTTTGGTGGTTAGTGATGTAAATATCATAGAGATAAATAAAATTATTACATTGGGAGGGAGTAGAGCAAAGTGCATCTTTTGAAGTACATTAGGGGATCCCATTTCAAGTGATAATATTTCTTATAAGTCTCAAAAAATATTTCTTATAAGTATTAAGTATGTGAGTATATTAAAAGTAGTTAATTAGCATTTGTTTCCCTGATTTCAATATTTAATGTTCTGAAGAAAGCTTATTAAACTCTTAGTCAAGTTGTATGAATAATCTGTGTTGGTAACGAAGAAATTTTTTTTGATGCTCATTATGAATTTCTGAACTTTATAAAGTGGGAAAACTTGATGTAACATTTTTAGTTTGGGTTTAGCTACGGGTTAATGTAAAGAATAAAAATGGCAAAAGGATGCTATTTTTCAATTCCTTCTACTAGCTCACACTCTCTATATATTTATTTATTCTTGGTAGAATTTTCAATCATTAAGAAAATACATTTTAAAGTGCTCATTTGAGCTGAGATTTTGTTTACTATATTATTTTGGATCACAATACAATAATTTAATTATAATTAAATAATTAGTTTTAATCGATTTTTTAAAGAATTACAAATTCAACCACGTTGGCATCACTTTTAGCGACTTTTGTCAAAACTTGAAAAGGTTTTTTTTCCTCACGTTTTAAAGCATTCAGTTGAACTAAAATTTTTTATACACACAATTGTTTTGGATGGCAATCCTATACTTTAATGGTAATGAATATAGATTAATTATCAATGTTGTGATTCTGTCATGTGTGTATATACATATTTATATTAATTATAACTATTTAATAAAAAGTAGCTAAAATAGAATAAAATTTTTCTTTGTTGATCTAAGTAGGAATTGACTTAGAATTTTTTTTATATTACTTGTTTGACTGAGAACAGGAATATAACGTAAAAGATGTAGAATTTTTTGAAGTGCTTTTCCAGTCAGCAGTGTGCATTTACTATAAAAAAAAAACTTTGGTATAATCAATCTCAATGGAGGAATGGTAGGTAAATATCAATCATGATAAATAGGGAATACTAATAAATACCAAACTCGTCAAAAAATACTTCAGATGAATATTGTTGGATTAATCAAGTGGTCTTCAACCTTTCTTGACTCGTAGAACCGTCGGAACTATAAGGTGTTCTGGGGAACCACATTCAGAAGAATATACAGCACTATAACATCATTGAAATGCTGGAGCTCTCTGATTGGTTATTCACCTTCCCAAAACTACTTATACCCCCTTTGCGGAACTCTTGTATCGGCCAATCAGATCAATCCCATTTACTTTCCTGACTTCCACTCACATTTTCTGACAACTTTTCCCGCGCTCAAGATCTACAGTTTTTGCTGCATCCGGATTGGCTAGGCTAACTCCGCCCACTTGTTTAGTTCATTTTCACTGTGTTTTCTGTTTTTAAAGCTCTTTTTATATATTTAAGTTCTCACATCCAAGCATCATCATCACCATCCCATCAAGCACCATCCCATAGATATTTATATTCTATGATAATTATTTTTTATTCTAAAATTTTTATTACAATGGGCAAATGGTAAAACTCTCTAAAGGCATATCAAAATTACCTGATAGGAGGTTAGAGACCGACAGGTTTAGGTACTCCAGCCAGTTTCTCCGACGATCTATTCAGAAGAATATATCTTAAAATAATATTTAAATCAGGCCATGTCGTAGGTACCTTATTTAAAACAATCAAAAATTGTATTTGTTATAAATTTTTTGTGAAATTAAACATTTATTCATTAATATTTTTTGTAACTATGCATTATGTTTAGTAACTGGGATATGTGCTTGCATTTTTTGTATTTAAGCTATCAAGGTCTAGGTCTTTTAAATTATCTGCATTCACAATTCATTTTTTTTATTGAATAATTCCTGTACACCACAAGTGTCGCATGGTGCTTACAGATGCAAGTAAAACAAAACAAGTTATATGAAATACTTCATATTTTGAGTTTATTTTTGCAAATCTTCTGAATAGAGCATTAAAATGAATATAACTGAGAAATTCTGCGTATTTTGCATGAACTTGCAACTTAAAATTTAGGAGCCATTCTTAAATTTAGATTAGATGTTAAATCTGTCTCCTTCATTATAGGTATTTTTTCCACAAATGAAAAAGGTAAATTTTCCATTAGAAAACTAGTTTTGCAAAGCATTACACTAACGAGTATTACGTTTTGTGGAACCTGGTATTGTAAAAAAAATATTCACAATATTAGTAGGTAGTACATATGCTTTAATATTTTTATTTTGTAATAATATTTTTTAACTTAGATAATAAAGTTATGTATTAGTAAAAGTTTTCACTTTTAACGACGGATGAGAGCTTCAAGTACTTGTGGTTATAAAAACTTTATAGAGAACGAGAATCCATTTTGCATACATGTTCATACTTCCCTTGTTGATTTGTGGACCACTGGACTGATCAATCCATTTCAATAAGAACTCGGGCAGAAACTGCACAGTTTGGAAATATTAAGTTATATGTAGAAGAGAAATGAATGGAAAAGCAGGTATTATGCAATATGGTCTGATGAATCCTTTTTGTATATATCTCAGTGATGATAGCTGCGTTGAAAGGATAGTGTTTTTTTTTTGGGGGTCAATTTCTAGTATCAAACGGACCATTATATCGGAATAATTTTATTTATATAAAACTGCGAATATTTGACACTGCTAGACCACGAGTTGCCATATTTTCTAATTTTAAAAGTAAAGTTACGGATTTTAAATTCAAGGTACAACTACTGTTTATCGATCCAAACTTGGTTTAATTCCCCGAGAAAGATGTTCCACAAGTCACTCGGCTTTTAAGTTAACCAGACCTTTATGAAAGGACTGAGAAAAAAGTACATTGGGTACATAAAACAGCTTCTTGAATATTAAATTTTTTGAAAACCTGTCCAAATTACAGAGCACGATAAAGCGGAAGACCGAAAAATTCATGGATCGGATTGAATCGACGTTGCAGGGCGAGTTTGGGTTATGAAATGTTGCAATGTACATTGTGCTAATCACTACTCGGTAATCGTCGTTTCTGGTTATTTACATCACAGAAAAATTTATTTTGAGTTAAAACCATTCGACCAAAATTAAGTTACATTTTTTCGGAAATTTAACCCCTTTGTGGTAATATTGAATTTTGAAACCGTTTTATCGCCGCGGACCGGTAAACGTTTTTTAAGTTTACAGCGGTCCGCCAAGGAAGGGGACGTCCATTGCTTATATTTTTGAATGGTTTGATTTAACGATTTTAATTTAATTGCATTTAAATATGCCTTCAGAATAAAAGTTACACCAAAAAATGAATATGAAGTGATATTGAACATAAAGTTATTTCCATAAAAAGTCGCACAAATCCGAGAGAAATACACCACAGTAAATAAAATGCTAATAAATACTTTAAGGTGCTTTGGGCGGCCCGGTATCATCTGATCCATTGTTCAGTAGTTGGAGAGTTCGAGCCCAGTACCACTAAAGACCCGCCATGTAGGGGTCCGATGCACGTCCTCCCGTTGGTGTGGTGATTAGGAGAAGGGGAGGGGGTGTCATCCTCGTCACTTGACCATGGTTCAAAAGAACGCGGTTCGTCTCTTACAAAACTGTGGAGCTGAGGAACGGTGCGACGTTAATATTCACACTCACTCACCAAACCAGTTGGGGGCGCTGCGCGGACACCTCCGCATTGGTAATCATTTACAAAATGTGAAATTCTATGTAGTTTTTATCGATAGATTTTTGGATGTCATGATTTAACAACAACAAAAAAAAAAAAAAATGACGTAGCTTTGTATTTTTTTTTTGGATGCTATGGCACGTCGGGGGAAATATTTTCGTTACCAGTTACGGTTACGCGATGAACGTAAGTTAAAAATGTATGAAGTTCCGACTTCCACTACGTTTTTAAAGTTTCTGCTTGAGTTTGTAAATATATTCTCATATCATCACGAGATGTAATTTAATATATATATATTTAAACTTATAACGAATGGCTGATAGAGCGCCCTCTCTGGCCGTATGAACAAGTAACGAGTCTGACTGCTACACCTCGGTGAGGAGGAAGGACGTGCGAGGAGATCAGCCTGCCTCCTCGGTGAAGAAAGGACAGCTGCCAATGTCTGCCCTCGCCAACCCCTTAGTATTTGTATAAAAAGGGTTAACTGGGTTTTATTTTATGTATTTGTAACTAACTGTGTGCTCAATTAGAAAGTATAACCAATTAAAATTATTTGAGCTAACCGCCGGTGTTATTTTTGAGTACGTTATAAAATGGCGCTAAGCGTGGGGAGCACGAAAGGAAGTTAGGCCTTTTAATGGATTACTGAATCGACTTAAGGTATACCTCAATATTCTGAACTGCTAGTTCATAAAATTTCTAAAAAGTATTTTCTGAAGTTGTAGCTGCCAGCTACGGTTGGATTGTTTATTTCCTACCGGGAAATTAGAAATTTTGGATTGCATTCGTTTTCACGGATCTCAGATAAGTTTCTTTCGTTTGTTTCTAATTCATTTTGACTTTTGTTGAATTTTACTTGTGTATTTGTATTTTTTGCCGGCATATATAATAACCATAATAATTTAATAATCTATTTTATTTGAGTAATTCCTTTCTCTAGTAAGAGAAAACTCTTTCTAAACTTTGTTCAAATTTTTCTCCTATGTGATTTATGAGCTATTGGTGTACTTGTTTGGGGTTTTACCCCACTTCGACCTTCAGTTTTCACTGCCTGTTTTCTTTAAAAACTATTCGTTTTGTTGCTAAGGGTTTCCCCCCTCCCGATTTTCTGTCTCTCACCCCTTGCCTGTTGAAAATCATATGTTCTTTTTTTTTCTTGTTCATTTTACTTGGAACTCAGAATACAGCACTCACTGTTTGTTCTGTAAAATTTATTAATCGTGGATACTTTTCACTTTTTCTGCTGACTCATTAATTCACTTATGACGCAAGAGTGTCTCTGAGATTGATATTTCCTGTTTAGTACCTTTTTCTTATTGAATTTAACTGTTGTTTTATTTCTAACTATATTGAAGAATTTTGATCACATATTAGATTTTTGTGAATTTAAAAGAAAGAAATTGTTATTATGTTTTGTTAAAAAAGTATTATAGAAAAAGTATTTTTTATTCCTTCAAAAGATTCATTCGTAGGTTTTGTTTCGATTTTTGAATTTCATCAGAATTTCTTTTTATATGTGAATTATTTTTATTTTTCAAAGCTAAGGTTTGCCTTCTGCAAAATATCCTAGCATTTTTAGCAGTAATTTTATTCCTTCAAAAGGATTAATTTTTTTTATGTTGTTTTGACTAGTTCATCAAATTTCTTTTTACTTGAATTTTCATTTTGCTTTCCAAACTTTTAGATTTTGTTTCCTGTAAAGACATTTATAAGATATTTTTTGAATAGTATTGTGTTCGAATATCAGACTCTTGTTCTTCTAATGACTAGTTGATGCTCAATTATAAAGGAGTATATTTTAAAATTAAATTAACTGCATTTAATTTGGCTGTATCGGACTTTATTATTGACCCTTTTTTCTAAAAGTTAAAACAATGGCGTATCTTGTTAAAGCGTGCAAAGATGACTTAAAAACACTAGCTACAGAATTAGGCCTCGAAATAGGAGAAATGATGAGAATAATAGACTTTAAAATTTAATCCTAGCCTTCGAAGACTATGATGAACAGTTTACTAAAACCCTTTTAGAAACAGTGTGAAACTAGGGTTCAGGCCGAACGTATTAGCGAAAAGGAGGAAAATGATTACAAACGAAAACAAAAGAGGGACTGATTTTAGAACTAGAACGCATGAAGTTAAGCATGACTGCTGCTTCAATAACACTAGTGCTACTGCCGCAGAGAAAAAATAAATATCCAACACCTTATACCCAGATTTGTGGAAAATTCTGATGTTTCACCTATCTTGAAAATATTTGAAAAGGCAGTGTGAGCAAGTTAACATAAGGTGAAGTCGATTATGTAACACACCTTCTACCTATGTTACCTATCGGCATTTTCTCATATTATCTTTACGTGAACCAAGAACAAATTAGAAAATTACCAGCACATTAAAGCAGTACTACTCAACGATTCCAAGTTGAGTGCTGAATCGTTTCGAATGAAGTTCAGCACTCATCAAAAAACAACCGACGCTTTGTGGAGGACTTCGCGTACGAGCTAAATAATTATTTGGAAGGATGGCTACATAGCCTAGAAGTGAAAGACTTTAACTCCCTTAAGGATTTGGTTCTTACCGATCAGCTTAAGAAAAGAGTTTCGAAGGAAGTTAAAGAACACTTCGTGGATATCTGGGGAGATATTAAAAGCTCTCTCTGAGTTGTAGTACTATAAAATTGAACGATTATGAAAAATTGCTCAGTGCGGGCGTCAGACCATAAGTTTGTACCAGACGTAAGAACTTTTCCCCTCAAAATAAATATAAGCAAATCGGTACAAGAACGGTGGATAAGGCAAAGGAAGAACCAAGAAAATCATTTAGAGGACATTCTCAAGTTGAAAGCCGAAATCCTCTGTCCTGTTATAGATGTGAAAAGCCCGGCTACGGCATCAAGTCAAAAATGCACCTGATTGCAATCCTTCAAGGGGTGATCCAGCTCATTTTGGAATTCTGAAAGTTAGCAGTCTCTCTCCTTCGAACAGAAATGCTGTACTCAGAATCAGCATAAACGGAGTTTCAGGAACTGCATTTGCGGATAGTGGTGCAAGTCATTCGATTGCAGGAGCAACTCTTTATACTATCCTTCTCCAACAAGGAAGGCTGCTTTGAGCGTCCATATCTCTATCCTTTGCTGATGGACTCGTTACCCAGAAGGAAGTTCTACGTACCTTTCAAACCGTCCTACTGGAAGGCAGAAAGTTTAAAACCCCTTTATAATATTGCCTGATGCCAAAAACAACTCCACTCTACTTGGAGTTGACTTTCTTGAAATGCTGGGATAGTACTGAATTTCAGAAAAGAACTGTTGGACTTTTGTGACGATTCCCGAAATCGTACAATTTCGTGACGCCTTATCGGTACTTCTGTTAATGTACGGCCTGTGGCGATAAATAACTGTCAACTACGGGAAGATGAAGGACAAGAACTCCTTGGTTCTCAGCGTGCGGAACTGGACAGCTTACTTAAAATAAATACTTCTATATTTCGAAGAGTAGGGAAAAGCTACTCCGGTACATGAGAACACTGGCATCAACACACAGAAACAATCCACCAATTTCGGTGCCTCCCTATGAATGAATCCGCCAGGAAGAGCTGTTAAAGAAGAGCTAGATTCTCTGCTACAGCAAGGCATCATAGTAGAATGTGAATCTCCGTACGCCTCCCGTTGTTTGATTCCAAAACCAAATGGCAGCATGCGTCTCTGTAGACTACCGGGCTAGACGCTCAAACCGTCCCGAATGGTTATCTTTTTGCCTCCGGATGGATGAAGCAGCGAACGAAGCTAAGTCAACACCCCATATATATCGACTATTGACTTGCGTTCGGGATACCACCAAGTAAAAGTGGCGGCGGAAGAGGATCAGAGACAAAACTGCTTTCACATGCCCTTTGGTATTTATAAGTTCACTCGTATGCCATTTGGATTACGAAATGCACAACCTTCAAAGGTTGATAGACAAATTCCGTTCAGGATTAAACAATGTGCTAGCACTGTCATATCTAGATGATATCATAATATTGTCTCCAACTTTCCAGAAACATCTTTCTGACCTAGAGCAAGTTTTAAACTTCTGTCATTGTTCAAATTAAATGCAAATAGAGAGAGAAGTGCAACTTCTGTTGTAAAAAAGGTGAAATACTTAAGACATTACGTTACTAAGGAAGGCATCAGTTGATCACAAAAGACAGCTGCTATCGCGAATGTGTCATTCCGCTGTTAAACCATTGAAAACTTTGACGCAAACCTGTTCCTGGTATCGTCATTACATTCCAAACTTTTCTCCAAATTGCAAAACCACTAACAGACTTAACTAAGAAAAATGCAATGTGGAAGTGGGGCTCTGAACAAGAAGCTTTCGAGATCTAAAAATCAAAACTAGCGTCTCCTCCTGTCCTTAAACCAGCTGACGGTACCAAGCCGTTTGCCATCAGAACAGATGCCAGTAGCGTGGCCCTCGGAGCAGTTTTACTCCAAGGAGAAAAGATGAGGAACACCCAATAGAATACGCAAGCCGACTACTTTCGTCCTCAGGCAAATTATTCTACAGAAAAGCTCTTTACTGCAGTTGTGTGGGCGCTTGAAAAATTTAGAGGTTACACGTTGAAGGACAAACTAATACTTAGACTCTCCCTCTGACCACCGACTTTAAATGGTTGTATTTTTTGAAATCTCCCCACCGGAAGACTTGCAAGATGGGCACTACAGATCAATCTTATAATCTAACAATCGATTACACACATTCGGAAGATCGAACTTTATTTGCGGACTTATTGTCCTGAATTACAGTAGAGAGCAAAGAAAAGCAGACTGTGATATTCTTGCTTTGTTTTCGTCGATTTTCCCACACGCTCACCTAAAGTTGCCAAGAACAATTGAAGGATGACAGAGTTGAAGAAAATAATTGAATGTTTTGAAAACAATGAAGGGTGTAAATTTTGCAACTGGTTAGAAGAGGATACCTCATGAATCAAGGAATCTTGATATTCCGTTACTCACTTCACTTCTTAAAGTGAAGATGCCCAATTAGTTGTGCCAATTCACGAAAGACAAGACATTTTGAAAATTCACCATGATGCTGCCCGAACGCAGGTCATTATGGAGCCGATGGAACGTTTGAAGAAATCTCCAAAACGTGGTATTATTGGACAGGTATGCGTTCTTACATCACTGATTATGTAAGGTACACAGAATGCGAAATCATACAAACCACATCAACCAAAGCCTTTGAGGCTATTACGTACACCTGTGTATTCTCAACGTTTGAGACAATTTCCATTGATCTCTTTGGATCTTTGCCTGAAAGTCCATCCGGAAAGTTTACTTTGAGGACTGTTGCACAAAGATGGGTTGAGCTTTTTGCTCTCTCCCCTCAAACCCACTGCTAGAGAATGTGCTACAACTCTAATGGAAGAAGTTTTTATTACGATACGGCTTACCCAGAAGATTAATTAGCGACTACATGGCTCTCCAGTGTGTCTCTCATACTGAACATAGATCAAGACATTATTCCTGTTTATCATCCTCAAGCAAATCCTGTTGAAAGAAAAAAACCGTCACCTAAAATAAAGTACTATCTTAGTTCAAAATCGACACGATGAATGAGGAAATAATTTGCCGTCTATCCGTTTTGCTCTGAACAGTGCCAAGTGTGATACCACCGGTAAAACTGCTGCTTATCACTTGCGGTTTGGACGAGAGATGAGAGGCTTATAGATGATGCTGTAACCAACGACTTTCGAGCCATCATAGATAATGAAAATTTCGTCCCAGAGATTACCCCATATTTGAAAAGATTAGCCAGAATCTCTTCTGAAGTCCGTGAAAAGAATTGAAGAGAAACAAAGATCAGCGAAAAGACCTTCTATGATAAAAGACACCGTCCTGGTCCTTGTATCATCCAGGTGATAAGGTCTGGAGGTAACCCGCCTTCATCCCTCAGCAATGCCTTACAAGGGCATCTAATTCATGCCCAAAAGAGATGGGCCTTATATTGTGTGACTCAACGCTCTCCGGAAGCGACTTACGAAGTGGCAAATCAAACAATCAACTTGGGTTCTCGGACACTTATCATTCTATCTGCTCTTCTGTCCATGCACTTAGACAAAGGGAAGCCACTCCAGTGATGCCTCTCAGAAAAAGGGAAGAAGACCCAGGGAACAACTCTGCTGGTTCCTCATCGAGGACGATACCTACAGGAACCAGAGGAGGTGTAACGAATGGTAATAGAGCGCCCTCTGGCCGTATGAACAAGTAACGAGTCTGACTGCTACTACCCTCGTGAAGGAAGGACGTGTGAGAGTCAGCCTGCTATCCTCGGTGAAGAAAGGACATGCCAATGTCTGCCCTCATAACCCTTAGTATTTGTATAAGGTTAACTGGGTTTTATTTTATGTATTTGTAACTGTGTGCTCAATTAGAAAGTATAACCAATTAAAATTATTTGAGCTAACCGCCGGTGTTATTTTTGAGTACACGTTATAAACTCAAGTAAATGATTTGGAATGCCGAGTTTTTGTGTGGCTGTGTGAATTATTTAAACTAATCTGTTTTATTATAAATAGGACGAAACAAAAGCAATCTAATTCTTGCTATCAAACTCGGACAAAAAACAATTACAGAATCGGAATGATCATTTATTTTCGCCACAATAGGGTATAACTTTTTCTACGAAATAATATTTTTTACGATTTTTTCTAAAATGAGTCAGAATCGATACGCTTTTATGAAAATGATTTCTAAACTGCTCCCGTTCAATTTCCTTTCGCGTTAATGAATTGATATTCTACCCTAAGAAAGTTCATTCTTTTCTCTTTTAGAATCAGTCATTTAAAAAAAGAATGCCAATTATTATTTTTACGATTTTTCAAAAAATACCAAAGTTTTCAGTAAATATTAAATAACTTCGCTATTTATAAAAGTAAACTTACGAAACTTTTTTTTCTGTGTGTAGAACAATATTATCCATAATCTGTACAAAAATTGAAAAAATTGCTTAAAAATTAAGGTTTTTAAAATTTTGTTGGCGATTTTTGTCTATTAGCCTTTTTAAGAGAATTTTTACTTAAGTATTATTCTTAAATTTTTTTGTTTAAAAATTTCCGTTGTTTGCAATCGATGTGTGAAATTGTAAACCATTAACTTAAAAATTAAGCCTCCAAAAAAAAATAAAAACTTAATTGAAAAGCGCGATTTTACGAAAAGCCAGGGGTTTGGCGACGAAAACCAGTTTCACGCCAAATTGGCAATCAACATCTGCTTCATCACGTCCACTTCACATTTTCTCAGGGGTTACACTAGAAAAACTGGAGCCAAATGAAAACCACCGATTTTGGCGAGGGAAAAAAAAATGCGAATGAAAAATTTATTTCAATAATGGCATCCACTTAGCAACATTACTAGTTACTAACTACTTACCATTACAAATTTAATACTATTGCAAAAAAGAGAAATTTTAATGTCCAAAGATTTTTACCAATTAGTGAGGATGTGAAACGAAAAACACACACACAAAAAGGACTTTTACTTCATGTTATTTCGCATTTTTTATCATCATATCGAACTCCATTTCAAATATTTTTTTACCGGTCTTGCCAGATGCGGTAAAACGTTTGTCATTAAACTTTTGATGGAAATTTATAATCGCTATACGAACTATAATATTTTAGTCAGAACCACAGGATGCTTTGAAGATATTTATTAAGTTTGCTTAGGCTACGTGATGCTTCACGTTCTACATCGGGAATAATGGCGTCTTCCTATTAGATTACATAATATAAACAAATAGATTTAATACACATGTGGCGTTATCTATTAAGAAGTAACAACTAATATCTAACATGCCCTTTTTTTCAAAACATTGAGTTCAATGAGTACAATTACTTAACTATGAATACAATTGCTTATTTAAAAAAAGTTTACTCAATACAATCAATTGTTAAGGACAACAAAACTTATCTAAACTATTTTACAAAATTGCAGTTTTACTTTAAAATTGTTAGTTAAATTTAACTCTTAGATTAATTATTAAACTTAAAATATGTTTGTCAGAGTTCTTTCAATTGTGTCTCTATAGCGAACAGGCTTCACTATATTTCTCGAAGACTTTCGTACCACAGTATTGCTCTGCTCACTAAATGTTTCAATTGGAACTTGAAATTATTGGTTAATATTGCTTCTGTTTGTTTTAGGTGATGCATTTATTTGACTGTCTGCAGAATCATTTGGAATTCTAGAAATTTCAGTAGCATCACTGTTATAGAGATCTTCTACAATTCTTGACCAATGTGGATTATCATTCACAGTGTTGTCTTGTCGAATGTGAAATCTGTTTCTCCTGAAAACACCTCCATCCTCTCCTTTTATTATATATGAGTGAGGTTGAGGACCTACTTGAATTATAGTTCCTTGCTTCCAAGGCTCTTTCATTTTATGTTTAAACCATACTTTAGCATTTTGATGTAGCACAGGCAACACGGTTGCATGCTTGTTAGCATATTTGTTTTGAATGATCTGCCTTTTCCTCAAAGCTTCTCTTGCTCTTTCAACATCAAATGTAGGTTTTACTTGGCCTGGGTGTGATGGCAGGAATTTTCTTAGCTTTCTTCCCATTAAAAGTTCAGCTGGCGATGACATGTCCTTTGCTGGTTCTATCCTGTAGTCAAGCAATACAACATACAAATCTTTTCCCTCTTCTGCAGCTTTAGTAAGAGAATTTTTTACTGTTTGCACTGCTCTCTCTATTTGTCCATTTGCTCTAGGAAAATGAGGCGGTGTAACATGATGTTTATATAATTCCCCATTCTCGGAAGAAATTCATCATTAAATTTGAGTTATAGGGTGGTCCACCATCACTCACAAGTTCTTCTGGTATTCCATGTGTTGCATAAATGGATTTCACAACTGTAATGACAGATTGTGCTGCTGTACTGTTAAGTGGTTTCAGTTTAATATACTTCGACAAATAATCTATCATTAACAGATGTTCTTTGCTTTTTAAACAAAAGAAATCACATGCAACTTTTTGCCAAGGTCTGCCTGGTATTTCTGAATTGATAAGAATTTCCTTCTGATTTTCTCTTTGATATTTCTGGTAGATTTTGCATTTGGACACATATTCCTCAACATCCCTATTCAAGTTAAGTTAATAAAAATATTCCCTGTGGCTTTGATTTTACTGGAAACTATACCTTTGTGTGACACATGCAATAGCTTCAACATTTCTTTTCTATATTTTACTGGTACCACTAGTCGTTGTGTGTGTTCTCTGCACAAATAATTTCTTTTGTGGAATATAATTCTTCTTTGCAATGCCAGTAAGATTGTGCAACTATTTTTGCTTTCTTTTTCTGTGGCCAACCATTATTAATGTGAAACAACACATCTTGCATTTCAGTATCACCTGCTGTTAGACTTGCTATTTCCTCCCACTTAGATGGTGAAGCTTGTGTTAACAGATTTATTTTCACAGTTGCCTCCTGGCCTAGAACTTCATCAAAATTATCAGTGGTGGATTGCGCTCTTGACAGGGCATCTGCTATTACTAGGTTCTCTCCTGGAACATATTCCAACTGAATATTATATTTATTGAGTCGAAGTAACATACTTTGAAGACGTGGAGATATTGTATCGTATGGTTTCTTACTAAGGCCCAGTATTGGCTTATGATCTATCTGGACAGTGACAAAATCCTTCCATAAGTATAATAGTTGAAATGCTCCAACCCACATATCACAGCCATTAGCTCCTTTTTAATTTGAGCATAACGTTGTTGTGTCTGCGTTAACGATACAGATCCATAGGCTACTGGTTGACCTTTTTGCAGAAGCACAGCTCCCAGTCCATTTTTGCTAGCGTCAACAGAAACAGTTACTGCCTTGTTTCCGTCAAAATATTTCAAACAGGGAGATTTCATTATGGCTTGTTTTACCAGCTCAAAATCCGTCTCTGTGTTTGTATCCCAGATCCACACAGAATCTTTTTTAAGAAGCTGCCTTAGATTATGCGTTAAATTTGAAAGGTGTGGTGTAAATTTTGCTAGATAAGTTACCATACCGAGATATCGTTGCAAAATCTTTGCAGTTAGGTGTTGCAAACTCTTCAATGGCTCTAATTTTCTTGGGATCTGGTTTAATTCCTTCATCGGACAAAACATGACCTAGATAGTTAACTGAAGTTTGTGATAGCTGCGTTTTCAACACATTAAATTTTAAATTGGCCTTTCTTGCTTTCAAGAGTGTTCGACGTAATAATCTGCAATGTTCTTCCACGGTAGGTGAACCCAGTGCAATATCATCAAAGTAAGGATTTATATCTTCATCTTCATAAATATCATCCATTGCCTTTTGAATTTCTTCAGGAGCAGAATTCAGGCCAAATGGCAATACTAAACATCTGTACCGCCCCAAGGTGTACAAAATGGGGTTAGATATGAAGATTCTTCATCTAATGGTAACTGCCCAAAACCATTTTTTGCATCTTAAATAGTAAACGCTTTACCACCTTGCAGCTTTGTAATTAGTGCATCTGCAGTAGGGATTGGGTAATGAGGTCTTTGAATAGCCTCATTCAGTGGCCTGGGATCAAGACAAATCCTTAATTTCTTAGGCGAGTCGATTACAACCATGTTGCTTACCCTCTCAGTTGGCTCTTCAGTTTTGTTTATTATGCCTGCTTCTACCATATTACTTAGTTCTTTTTTAACTTTGTTATGTATAGCAAGAGGCACTTTACGGGGGGCTGTTACATGAGGAACAGAGTGCTCTTTTAATTTAATTTTTGCAATTCTTTTAAGTCTTCCTGTACCAGTAAAAACATCAGCAAATTCTTTCAAAATTAATTCTGGAGTTTCAATAGGACTTTTATAGATCATATTCAATCTCTGGATCAGCCCTAATTCTTTGCAGGCTTCAAGGCCTAAAATTGGACATGAATTTAACCTTGTAACTAAAAATTTATAAGTTTTTCTATACCTTTTAGTTTCACAGTTGAGGTAGCACTCACCTAGAATTGGAACTCTGCTATAACTGTAGTCAAGCACAGTAATTTTGCAATTTCTTACTACTGGCTTTTCATCCCATTTTAAAAGTTCTGACTTGGGAATTACATTCACTTGAGACCCAGTATCCAGTTTAAAAGTTATAGCATTTTTATTTACTAAAATTTTTCATACCACACACAGTTGGTTGTTTTCGTGTCCAGTTCATTTACTGACTTCAGTTCACCAATATAAATAGTATCAGAATTCTCGCTGTTTTCTTCCATAGCATTCACTCTTCAAGCAGCATGTTTTTCTGTTTACTTTGAGTTCTGCACATCTTTGCCAAGTGATTTCTTCCGTCACAATTTCTACATTTAGTTCCGAATACCGGATATTTCTTCTCATGTTTTTTCGCACATTGCTTGCAGTTGAACTCATTTTTCTGATTATTGATGCTTTGCTTCCGATAATTTTTAAATTCTTCAAACATTCACAGTAAGTTTTTCGTTCATGACTGATGCTTGTACCTTACTGTTCTCAGCGGTTTTGCATTCACTCACCACCTCCTGTAGTGCCCTGGCCTTTTTACTTGTTTCTCTAATTAATCTTTCCTGCAATGCTTTGTCCAACAGTCCTTGAATTAATTTATCTCGAAGCATGCGGTCCTGTGATTCACCATAATTGCATTCTACAACAGCGTTACGCGAAGCCTAGAATAATAGTCCGTAAATTTTTCTTCTTGTTCCTGTTTTATTTCCAAGAACTTAAAAGAAGCAAAAATTTCGTTTTGATAGTCCAGAAAATATTTATCAAATTCCAGAAGCACTTGTTGCAGAGTCACACCCTCACAACCATCGTTAGGCTTAAGGACAAAAGCTCGTAGCTGTCTTTTCAATTCTTCTCGCATAAATGACGGAATAGAGCAATTTTTGTTTTCTCTGGAGCATCACTGCATCAAATGGCTTCCAAATAATCTTCAAAATCTTCTTTCTAATGTCTCCAGGATTCCAATGGATTCGTACCCGCTTCAAATGCTGGAACCGTTGGTAAATTGTTTGCCATTTTTAGAATTATTTTCTAACAGTCTCTAAATTCGCAAATTTTAAGTATTTTTGAAGAAAATGCGTGGAATATCTTAATCTTACATCATATAATATTATAGTCAGAACCACACGATGCTTTAAAGACAGTTATTTATTAAGTTTGCTTAGGCTACGTGAGGCTTCACGTTCTACATCGGGAATAATGCCGTCCTCCTATTAGATTGCATAATATAAACAAATAGATATAATACATGTGGTGCCATCTATTAAGAAGTAACAACTAATATCTAACACGAACAATGATGGATACTGTCATGCATATATAACTTGTGCTTTAACTGGTAGAGCAGCAGTAGCTATTTCAGGAACGACTGTTCATACAGCTTTAAAAATTTCTTTATCAAGATTACTTCCGTTATATTCTGAAACTGTTCAACAATGCAGAACTCTTTTCAAATACATAAAAGTAATAATCTTTGATGAGATAAGTATGATCAGTGCTCAATTATTATTGAAGGTTGATTCCAGAATAAAACAAATAACTGGAAATTTTCAGTCAGATTTTGGTGGATTAGATATTTTAATAGATTTACGTAAGTTACCTCCAGTCTGTTCTACGCCCATCTATAAGCAACCGAAACAGACCATCGCTGGATCGATTTCATGGCGAAATCTAAAACTTTATGAACTAAATGAAGTCAAGCGAATCAACAATTTTCTTCTATACTTACAAAAATTGGAAACTGCGAACAATTTGATGAAATAGAAATAACTCTGATTGAGTCTCGTTTTTGTACTGTGGAAGAAGCTGAATTAAGGTGTCCTCAAGATATACTATTATTCAACACTAACAATTCCACCAATGAGTATAATAATAAAATATATATTGAATGCATATCATTAGAGAATAACTTCAACTGCGAAAGATGTATATTTTGGTTGTATTTCAAAAGAACAAGAAACTTTCGTACGTCTAACATTACATAAGATGTGTGTGTCATTAATTGATACAAATGGATCGCCTTTTCAAACAGTCGTTCTAATTTGATATCGGGGGTAGTAGTGCCGAGTTGTTGTTTATGTTCGTCAAGATGGGCGATAATATTACAATATGGTTACCTTTTAATATTTTTATCGTCTGTCGATGTGGTTACCATGGGGATAACGTATATTACAAATAACTTTTATTCGTTTTTCCCGCTGTAACCCTATTAATTTCAAACGATTTTTTTAAAAAATTTAACCATTTCCAGTGCAATTTTTCTATTGTTTGCGTGTTCTGTTTAATTTTGGGCTATTTTCGAATATGGATATTTCTAAAATGAGTGAGTACTAGAATATGTTTTTCTTAAAAGAATAAGTGTTGTGCTTTTAATTATCGCTATCAATCGTTTATTTTCGTTTTAAAAATGTTTTTTTTAACGTTCTTTGTTCGATGAAATTCGTTGAAGGAACTTGCAGTGCAAGTTTCATATTGCAAGCTTTCACTACTTTGTAACTGATATTCTTAATTAATTTTAACATACATTATGTAATTATTTTATTCATAATGAAAAAAATGCAATTATTACTATGTGTAATAATCATATAATATTCGTTATTTATAATTGTTTCTTTTAGCATTTATTTATAAATATTATTACATATTTCGTTATTTATTTATTTAATATTGTTATTTATTTATAATTATCTTATTTATTTATAACTAATTTTTGTTGTTTATTTACAGCTATTCTTATGTTATTTATTTATAGTTATGTAATGCGAGTTCTATGCATTATTTTTATTTTTTTACAATTCTTGATGATTATTCTTTTTTATAATTACTATTTAATTATATTATATGATTATTATTTCTAATAACTGTTATAAAATCGTCCTATATGAATATTATATATAATTACGATAAAATAATATAAGATTATTATATGCTGCTTATAATACTATTATTAGTACATGTTACTTTTTATTACATCATATTATTATTCATTATTTATTGATTGATCTAGGTTATTCTCAATCTCTTCCTATATTCTTTATTTGAAATACATTTCAATGTATTTCAAAACAATTCTTTAAAATTATTGTGTATCATTAAATTACCGCTAGGCCGCCATATTGGATTTCATTCCAGCAACAAGAAGAGCTGCTTGGCGCTATTACCCCCGAAATCAAATTAGTTCCCAGTTGGAAAGCTAGTTCATGTAGAAACAAATGATGAAGGATTAGTAAGGGTAGTCGGTACCCCCTATACCGACAATGTTAAATTGAGCTTTTTTATAGATCCCTGTTTCTAAAAAACTATTAAACATAAAAACTTCAAATTTTGTCTGTATATTAATTAGGCTTTTTTATTTATACTCTAGTTAAAATGTTTCAAATATATTGTTTACTTTTTTCAAAAAAATTCATCGTAAAAGTATCACTTTGAAACTTTTGAAAATTGTTCTTTTTTTTTACGATAACTGCTTTTCAGCAAAATATTTTGGGAAAATCTCCAAAAAAAGTAGTTTTATTATGTATAGTTGCATATTATATATGTGCAGTAAAAATTGCAAGTACAATTTATTCAGTAGATTCTCTAAAAAGGGTACATGCGGTTTGAAAACAATCATTTTGAGAAAATTGTATTTTTAATGTAAAAAGGCACCATCGCAAAAATAATGAATTACAACATGTATTTGCCCTATTTTATTAAACATTAGTATCCTTAATTTTTTAAGCATAAAATAGGAAACAAAAAGGCCTTAAAATGTTCAGAAAATAACATATATAGTATTTTTCAGTTTTGTTCAACGAGATTTTTTAGCATTTTTCATCAATTTTCACAAATTATGTAACAATCTGTGAAGAATTTTAACTTCGATGCCCTTAAATATCAATTTTACCTTATAACACAGTGTTTCTCAAACCCCCCCCGGGGGCTGGCTTTCAAACTTGCAATTTGCCTGCTTCCTTTTAGGGAAGTTGTAAATTATATAATTCTGTTGCGTTTTTTTTCACAATGTGAAAGAGTTTTTATGATATACATGGATAAGCATATTATTGAGCACTTTGAAGGATTAATTGACCAAGATTTATTTTATAGTATACTGAAACATATAATACAAAATCGTTAATTCTGGAGAAAACTGTTTATTTGTTACCAATGACCTTGACAGAATCTCTAATATGACAGTCTTAATGGGGACTAAAATTGAATTGATAACATATCTCCTTTTTGGGAGTGGCAAACGTTTTTTAGAATCTCAAGGTACTTGTTTAGACCGAGTTCCCGGCACGACCACTATTTTCAAAAATATTTTCTTGAACATGTGCATTTTTTCCTATGAATAACTTAGTGGTTTTAATTGTGATGTACGACTGATTATGGTTTTATAAATGTAAATGAGCAGAATATAAAAAATTGGGCATCTGTGATCTCTCTCTGAAAAGAAATTGAAGCTGATCAAACAAGGGAAACATTTGCTGAAATAATGCATATTAATCATGTTAGAAATAAATTTGAGACTAGCAATAAACATGAAACGAAAGGAAAATTTTAATAGCTACATTAAGAACTTTATCAAAAAGAAAATATGAAGCCATAAGTGTACCGCAAAATGCACTTCACCCTGTCAAAAGACACAAGCAAGAAAAAGTCCAACCGTTATTTGTCGATTCCTCAAGGACATTACAAAAATTACAATAATGTGAACAAAATGCTGACAGTTTGCTTGCAAATAACCTACCAGTAATGTTAACCAAAGTTATTCCATGGTGTGGCAAGGTCACTTGTTTGGAACAATTTGGTTTGGGTTTTGTGGATGGCACTGCCAGGCCGCGAGAGAGAATGACCAGAAAATCACTTGGAAATGGTATAATTTTGTGTTGATTGCATTGCTGGTGGGTTTTATGTGGAAGGCAACCGAAGTAGCAAAAAGGTGAGGATGCTGTCACTGAACACAAAAGTGGCGTGCTTTTTTTTTTTTTTTCCAGAGGCCACATTCAGGCTTTGAGGTGCTGACACAGGGCAGTCTCCCATTTCATTTCAAATATTTTTTAAGCACGTGGACATGGGGCTAAACACGGTTTAAGGGGTTAAGTGTTTTAGGAAACTCTTGGCGAAATTTCAGTAGAAACACAGTGAAGTTATTTGAAAATTCCAATTATAATATTTTATACAAATACCGTGTATACAGCGGTATAAAATTTTGAAACGCTAAGTTTTTGAAAATCTAGTGCAAAGTTGCGACAAATAGTAAAATACCGATTGAATTATAGATGAACGGCGAATAAAACTTCATGCGTTGGGAATTAATATAAAAAGAATTGCATAGGTAGAACTTTGTAGAAGAATGAAAATAGTTTCAATGCATTTAAAAGATTTTAATACAAAATGAAATTTTCCACTATTGCTTTTAATTCTCATATTTATGGCTCGGCTCAACAAGCTGTATAGAAACTGGGTGGCCATTTATTTTGCTTTTGCAGGGTTTTGTATACCCATAGCTCCGGTGTCGTTTTAGCGAAAGTTTTTGGTGAAAAATTGCAGTTACGACAAATCTTATTACAAAATTCTAATAAATATATTCAAATAATATTTATACAATTACATAAAATAACATCTTTATCCTCTGATAGGAATCAAAAATTTGTAATGCTTTTGGAAGTTTTAAATATGTGGCAATGGCAATGATGTATACTTGCAGGCATACGAAACTCATTTTTAAGGTAATAACACATGGCAGTGATACCTGCAATATAGGGTACGTTCGCGGCTTTGGAATGAGAGACTTACATAAACATATTTGCATTTTGGTACATGTAAAATGGCACAGCGGCTTTTATCATGAAGAAAAATATTGAATAACGGATTTCTCGTAAAACACATTTAATAATTTTAACTCTAAATAATTACTTTTCTACTTACAAAACATTTTAAAACTCCCCATATTTATAAGCTTAAGCCCTCTTTAGCTTCATTTTTAACTAATTTGGACTTTTGGCTTTTTGCTTTTTCTGGTGAGCTTTGTTGAAGGTAGTGACTGGCGTTTCGATTTTGAATTCTTTCTGTGTCGAATTCCCATATAATTTTTTAGGAGTGTCATTGGATCAATTTCTATACCTAAATAATTAAATACAGGCAGCAGCCTAAATAACCAAATTATATAAGATGACAGCAATGTGTGAACCCCAAAACAAAGTTTTTTATGAACAAAAATTTCTTTCGGCAAAACAGACAGACCACAATACATTATTAAAGCTTTCATTATTGTTTTTGAGTCATGCCATGAAAGGCATTTTTTAGCAACTCCTTATCACAAAGGGTGCTAAATAAGTAAGGCTTTATCACTTTAATCACTGGTGAAAGGCCTGCTGATTTGTCTACATATAATTACCATCATAATGCTTGTTTATACTTGCACCAGCCTATCTTTCCCTGTTGGACATTGCCCATGCATGGGATTTTGATTGCTAAGAGCAGCAATGAAAAGAAGGCAGCTATTACAGCAGATTGCATTTTTCGAGGCATCCAACATTGCTTCGGATGACAATCCATAATAATTCTACAGTTTATCCAATAAATTTATCAGTTAATTTCCCTTTCCACCAAGTCCTTTGGTGTTCTTTTTAGTTTCCTTAAACGTGAGCCTACTCTTTTTTTTTGTATATGTCCTATACATTCAAGTTTTGTGACACTGTCTTCACCATATATATCTTTCACTTGTAAAAGCCCTTGGAATCACCATCACCATAGTACTCGGTGTATTGCGGGTCTCGTTTGATTAGTGACCTTTCAAAAATTCACAAAGCTCCAACAGCTTCCATGTTTCCAGAGGATCCTTTGTAATTTGAACATTCATGCTCAGATTTCACATTCATTTCACACATTTTGCAATACTGTGTCATTACTTCCAGATCCTAAAAATTTTCCAGTATCAATGGAAATAACTGAAACGCAGCCATTAAGTGACATATGGCCTCTCCGCTGCCATGTGCCATCTACCTAAACACCACAAGTTGTACCTTTTTTTAAAATTTCACTTCTTTAGATGCAGCTTTTCATATTTTCTTCCGAACATAACTTTGTACTGCTTCCAGCGGTTGAGTTCATGAGCTCTGAAGGTATTTTTAGAAACGCATGTAAAATTTAAAAGTGCCTGCTGTGGCTTCTTTTCAGCTGTGAAACCTCATGCCAATCAATCTCAATCAAATACCAATAAAGTATTGAGAGAAATTTTTTATTTTTCTTTAGGAGTAGAAGTAAAGCCAATCATGTACATCCACAACTTTAATCCACACACACACAAGTTAGAGCAAAGTCCTTCCCTAGAATCTTCTGACAGTTTCGAAATCCAGGTGCATAACATTCCGGACAACACAGGATTGAAATAATTCTATCAAAGCGGAAATTAATAATTATATTCCCTGTAGAACCATGAAATTCAGGTTCAGGCACATCAAAACTGCTCAATTTCGCCTCACTTGCAGACGTATTATTACTGTTTTTGTGCTAGCGAAATGAAACCTATTACCATAAAACTTTCTCTTTCTGGACACTTTCGATCTAGCTTTTGGCATTTTTAAATAATAAATCACCAATCAAATAAAACGTTAAAATTAAATGAAAGAAAATGAATGAATAAACTGTAAAAATATCAAAAATAAGTAATAATTAAAAGAGCAGCTTTAGAAATGAACAATGTAAACAAACTATAAACGATAATATTATTTGCCACTCAGTGAAACAAGCGGATTAAAAAACGGTTGCCAGATTAAAAGTATTAATAAATAAATAAAGGATACGTTGATCTATATTTACAATAAATATTAAATATTTATATTGCTTAAAAGTCACGAAAAGACGTTCAAACTATTTGTTTACATTTTTATGTCTCTTTAAAAACACCCATTTCCGGTTTTGAAAATTCCATTTCCGGTTTACTAAATAAGCTATAACAGCTTCTAAATATCATTAGGAACTAAAAATAAGTATTTTTGGAATCTTAAGCGTATGGGCTATAATATTAAAACATAAAAAATTTCGAAAATTTTCTACACAAACCGAGGATTTTTGGGTAGTCACATACAGCAAATATTAAAAATAACACAATTGTTATTTATTCATTAAATTTTTATATTCTTTTTTTATTACTTAACATTTATTCTAAATGTGCGAAGACTTAAAATTACAGTTCATTCAAAACCGTTTGTAATATGAGTATTCATTTCAATAAATCATTTTACATTTTTGTATACATTGTCACACTTGGTTTTACTCTCCTTACGAACTATTATATCCAAGAATAATATATTATCATTTTTTAAAAAAATAAACTCGTGTTAAGAGTGGGTACTTCAGTCAGTATAAGAACAAGTTTAATAATTATCGACTTCCCACTTCCTTCTTACAGAGCAAAGTTTTTCAAAGGAAGGCTAAAATTAGAAATTGACACTCAGAGTTATTTTGATATTTAGCTCGAATCTATATTTTGTCTTCAAAGTAGCCATCACTTAGAAAATCGGATTCACAAAGGTATGATGTTAAAAATGGTAATAGTATACGAAATGCTTTTGTTTTCAGTGCAAGAAAATTCAACATCCACCTCTATCAGAATTCAAAGAGTGATTTATTACAAATTGCCCTTTAATTTCGTCATTGGATGTGAAATCTATGAAGATCTCTTTTCGGCAGTCGAGAGGGCCTTCTGAAGTATTTTGAAATGGATCCCTAACCCATTCGTAACTTTACTATCAATTTGCCCTCGTCTGTGTACTTGTTGATGCTTTATTATCGTCGAATGCTCGCTGTGATTTAAAAATATATCTATGAATTTTGTTTAATCCACTGCCGTAAATACTTAATACCATGAATTACAATTAACGCGTGAATTATGGAAATGTACATTCAAGAGATTCGGTAGCTAATCGATTCAGCCAAGACTGACTAAATTGTATGAGGTACAGCATTTTACGTTTTGTACGGGCATCTGTTGGTTTCAGTGCGTGAACGTTCGCGAGAATGCCAGATGTAATGGAGGAAATATGATAAAGGAAGCAACATAGATTGACTATTTTTTAATGACATTTGTACTTTAGAAAAGGATCTTGAAGAAATAAATCTTTAATTAAATATATTATTTCTCAATCTGTTTCCATTTAAAATTAGAGATAGAAAAATAACATAATTAACTTATTACTTAAAAGTAATTTACTTAAAATATATATTATTATTTAAAAAGAGTAACATATATAAAAATTTAATACTTATCTTATTAATATACTGAATTAAGAACAAGTTTAATAAGTATTAGCGACTTCCATGTGGACTTGTCTTGCAAGGCAAAAGTTTTTCAAAAGTTTTTTTAGAAATTGACCCTCTGAGTTCTTTTTCTATATCTAGCTGATATCTATATTTTGTCTTCTAAGCCGCCACCGCATTTTGCAATATGTTCCATTTTAAAATTAGAGAAAGGGAAAAATAACATAATAGTATCCTATTACTTATTTTTTTTTTTTTTTTGCCCAAAAAGTAACATATACAAAATTTAATACTTACGTTATTAATTCGTACGGTTTATAGTTAAAATCGTGTATTGTAGCTTTAGCGTCAAAGTGCATTATTATTGTATTCAGTAATTTATTGTATTCAGTAATTTATGTGTATAAGGGAGGCGCGATAAAATTTGTGATTGAAAAGGGGGGCGCCAGTATTGAAAGTTTGAGAAGCACTGTTATAACATCATAAATATAATGTAAACGTAATATCAATATGTAAAGTCATGATTTGGGAATACGTGATTTTTACGACGTTGCGAAAAGGTTTTTGATATGGATTTGTATGTTCACATGCAAACACAATTTCTAAAAGTTTCAAAATTTTCTCTAAATTGTTCAAGAGATTTCTAAAAAAGTCAAAAATAAAACTGTTTTTATGTTTTTAAACATGAAATTTGTGTATTTTTATGCATGTAACAAGCTTCTCGCAACGACAAAAAGCATTACACATCTGAGTTGTAATTAGTTACCTATTATTGAAAAACTTTTGAATATTAAAGCTTAAAAACTTGTCTGAACAATAAATAAATAAATATTAATATTTGCAATTAAGTGAAATATTTAAAATATATTGTTTAGTTTTCTCAAAAACATGTAACATAAAAATATCACTATGAATTTTTAAAAAAATTGACATTTTTTGTCACGATATATGGACTCCAGTCAAATATTTTGGGAAAATCCCCAAAAAACTCACATGAATATATATAGTTACATATCAGTAACATGAGAGAAAAAATTTCATGTACATTCATACTTTATATTCTGAGAAAAAGATGAATACAGTTTTAAAAACATCATTTTTTTGAGAAAATTGAATTTTCACTATAAAGTTCCACTTTATCACAAAAATAATGAATTACAATATGTATTTGTCCCATTTTATTAAACATTAGCATCCTTGCAATTTATTTTGCATAAAATAGTAAACAAAAGTCTTAAATTGCCCAGAACAGCATTATTCAGTTTTTTTAACGAGAAAACATCAAAATCTTCTCAAATTCTGCATCAATTTTTGAAGAATTTGTAACTTTCATGCATTACAGATATAAAATTTGAACAAAAAGCATCATACATATAATGTGAAAATGTATCAATACCGTTTTGGTGTAAATTTGAGATGGTGTTTAAAAATACCTGATTATACGACGTTTCGCAAGTTTTTGTTTGGTTTTCTTAACATTATCATTAAATCTTGTTGTTACAGACAGTTTCTAAGTTTTAAACTTCAAAAGTTACTCTAAATTGGACAAATGATTTCTAAAACAGACAAAATAAAACTGTTTTTATGTTTTTAAACATGAAATTTATATATTTTTATGTATGTAATAAGCTTCACGCAAAGACAACAAACATCACATTTAATGTATCACATCTCATACCTTTTTCTCAGAAATTATTAAACATAAAGACTGAAATTTTTATTTATATTAGACATTATATTGATACTGAAGTGAAATTTTTTTAAATATAATAATTAGTTTTTTCAAAGACAAACTTTTAGTTCACCGAACAATTATTATTATGAATTTATTAAAAATTGTCATTTTTTTTTGCTAGGATAACTGATTTATACTTAAATGTTTTAAGAATATTTCAAAAATGTCACTTCAGTATACACAATTGCATTTAAGGGGGACTGCCAAATGTACTGAAATGGTTAGGGTACTTTTGCACAATGAAAACACATTATTCAGGCGTAAAACTTTTGCTGAGAACGTAAATTACTCATATAAATCCGCCTTGAAATGTAGAAATGTCAGAAATAGTCTAGAAAATTTTAAAATTACGAAAAATACATATATCCTTGCTTCCAGAATTTTCTGACGCCATATTTGGCAAGCTTTATTACAATGTCTGCAAATGGCGCCACATGTAGGCACTCTAAGTACAAAATTTTAAAACGTTACTTTAGAATAAAATTACCGCATAAACTGCTTAAATACACATTAATAATACTATATTTTCATGAAAAAGAATATTTTGCTACACAAATAATGACTTTAATCACTTCAGAAACACTAATTCTGCTTTTTTTTTTCATGTGAAAAAATGGGCGGGTTTAAAAAATAAAGTAACCCTAGAACTACGTCAAGAAACCATTCCCCATGACATCCTTTCGAAAAGGCAACGGTCAAGTGACCTTGAGATCAGCTGACTGTTAGTCTCTGCTTAAATTTTAGAATGACCGATAGGATGGTCCGATGCTTCTCTGACATTCAAACTGAACCCGTTTATCAATAGAAATGATTGCTTTCTGTCTGAAAGGTGAAGTTGACCGTCTTTTCATATTCATTTCATCACCTTCTGCTTCTTGTCGTTGTAGACTCCACACGCAGTTTTCCTGCCCTAGACTGCGACCCTTTTTCAACCGTCTTGCCCCAATTTCATTTTGGATCTTTCTGCATCCGTGCTCTGCTTCATATTTGGTCACTTTTTGGCTTGGTTCCTACATTTATAACCGATTGAGGTTATCTGCGAGTAGATATTTTCAAACTTTACCGATTTTTTATCGGAGTTTGACCCCACGCGGTATGTGCTAGGCCTAGCGCCGCACTTTGGATTTCGACCGGTTTTGAACTAGTTTTTCGATTCTTTTTGGATTACCATTTGGATTACCATGGATATGTCCGCTTCCAGGACAGACGTAGCCTCATCTATCAAGGTAAGTGATTTGTTTTCCAACGAACCTCTTTCCTTTGATGTAAGTGTCGCGACTGCTCACTTAGACAAGTGCACCACGTGCGTCGAATGTGAGGATTTATGTGATATTCTCGAGGAGATATTACTCACCCTCAACGACCCCAGTATAGACAACACGCCTGAGAGACTTAGGTTGATTAATGTCATCCAATGGACAGCTCTTAAGTGTTCTAGAAAATCCATTCGACTCCAAAACAAGGAGTTTAAGGATTACATTGAGGAAATTAAGCGATTGAATCGCGTTCCTGCTGTGCCCGCACCCGCTTCGCAGCCGAAGCGGAAGAAAGTAAGCGCCAGCCCGCTTCGCCGAGAAAGGACACTCCGTCGAAGAAGACATGCTCGGAGCGCTCGCTCCCAAACAACACCTCCCCCCCTACCCATATCGGAGACGCTGAGTCTTCTATGGAAGAAGGGGAATCGTCAGCCGAGGAGAGCTCGGAAGAGGAAAAAGAGAAACGATAAACCGGTCGCGGCGGTAAGCAGCCCAGCGGCTCCGGCTGCCGGTAGCGTTGCCGCTCGGTTCAGTGGGAAGACGGCGGCTTTACTGTCATGTAGCCGAAAGGAAGACGCATTGCGCCCATCGTAGATTGACTCACAGCGCAATGCAGCCGAAATCACCCTCGACCAGTTAGGTAAATTTACTGGCGATACCACACCACTCGAGGGGCGTTATGAGAGTGAGAAAACTCCGAGTTTTCCAGTTTCTGCCGAAGAGCACAGATTGATACAAAAGTATATCTCGGACAACAAATTGCGGTCCCATACATTTGAGATGGCCCATAATAAACAACTTAAAGTTGTTATCAGAGGGTTACCCACCGACTTCAACCAAGAAGAACTCATGTCTGAGCTCCATGCATTTGGTTTTACACCCAATCACATTTCCCTGTTGAGAAACAGGAAAACGAATACAAACATGCCACTTTTCTTGGTAACCCTCCCTAAGTGCCCTGCTAATCAGGACATATTCAACATGAAAACGATTGGATTTTTTAGAGTTGTGGTTGAGCCCCTCAATAAATCCTCCATGCCTCCTCAGTGTTATCGCTGTCAGGAGTTTTTTCATCACTCGCGGTTTTGCGCTCGCGCACCGAAGTGTTTGAAATGTTCAGGTGGCCATCTCACCTCCGAATGCACTAAGTCAGCCAAGGCCCAGGCTAAATGTGCAAATTGCAGCGGCCCGCACCCTGCAAACTTCTCCGGATGCCCCAAAACCCTATCAGCACAAAAATAACAGCAAAACAAACCGACGAAGAATGTCTGGCAAGAGCGAGCGGCTGCGCGCAGGAAAAAACAGTCAACAAAACCTACTTTCGCGGGTAGTTAAAGACCACAAAACAACGAGTCACTGGATGCCAAAAGAAATGATGACCCAAATGGCCCAGATGATGGCACAGTGGGGACAAATGCTGTCCATCTTACAAACTAAATTTTTAATTGTTGTTAATTATGACTAATAGTAATAATAGTGAAATTCTCTCAGGTTTTTAGCTGGAATGCTAATGGTTTTAAAAATAAATTAGATGAGTTTAAAGATTGCATAATTGATTATGACCCCGACATAATCGGGATACAGGAAACACACCTTCGTCCTTCGGACCGTGTTAGCATTCAAATTTCACTTGTCACAAGTGACCAAGTACAACATAGGGAGGAGGCACAGCTCTCTTCGTTAAAAATTCTATCAAACACCACGCCATTCTAAATGTCTCAAACACCTTTGAAAATTCATCGGTAGTCATACAGCTAGGAAACAACAGTAAAATTACTGTGGCGTGTATCACACAGAACCTCCACGGCTCCATTAATACTACGGAACTCGACGCAATCCTCAATCACAGCAACAAAGCCTTTCTTTTCGGCGATTTCAACGCTAGACACCCCTTTGCTTCGGAACCCGGGCGGGGGCTAACGTAAATGGGAATATTCTGTGCAATTATGGGCCGTTGGGTCGGCGCTGGATATTCGCTCCCCACATTACTCCCACACATTTCAACAGCCATCGTACCAACGCTATTCTAGACATAGGCTTTGCAGTTAATTTATCTCACACTGAAATTTTACTGTAAATGCGCCAGCAGTGACCTGAAATCCAGTTATATTTGATTTTGTAACTAATAATATTCACCACCAATTCTAAATACTCTTAAAACTACGAACTGGACTAAGTTTCCAGAAGCGGGTATAAGCGACATTCCAGCAACCCCAAATAGATGATTTGGACTCAGCCGTTCAAAATTTTACCAGCATGGTTTCGAATGCCATTTCAGCTTCCCATCCACTAAACTAGTGAACTCTACTCACCTCCGCCTTCCTGCAAGCATACGAGAGCTTATCAAGAGCTAAAAATAGATTTAGAAAACTCTGGAATAATACCAGATACCCTCCATACAAGCGAAGTTAATGCTCTCATTAAGGTAGATCAGAGCAATCAACAACATAAAAACAGGGCGGAAAGAATTTCTTTTAACTCTAAATCCTGAGGACAATTCTCTCTATAATCTCCATAAAGAGGTCTAAAAGGCATACCCCATTCCACGCCTCTTCATGGTCAGGAGCGGAATGGCCTGTCCAGATTTCGAAAAGGCGGAGGCCTAAAGACACCTTGAAGTCATTTTCAGGAGAAAATGCAGAACCCTATTGTGATGACAAGATCCGAGAAGAAGTCGAAAATTTGGTGAATCACTATTTCGACAGCTGAGCAAAACACGCCATATATAACACTAATGAAGTCCGAGGGCATTTGTTAAAAAATTGCAGAATAAAGAAAAGCTGGCCCCGATCAAATTCCTAATATTGCTCTTAAATATTTAACGTTAAATGTAATACATAACTAAAATATACAATCAATGCCTCATTAAAAATCACTTTCCTACACTGTGGGAAGCAAAAACAGAAAACGTCATCATGCTGGCCAAGCCAAATCAGGATAGGACATTTCCACAAGGCTACAGACCAATTAGTTTGTTAAATGCCACTGCTAAGATATTTGAAAAGGAATAGTACAACTAGAATAAAAACCCACTGCAAAGCCGTAGATTGCATTCCCCCGGAACAATTCGGGTTCCGGGAGGGCCATTCAACGCTACACCGAATTGATACGTGTTACAAATTTTATAAATGAAGGGTTCGCCCACAAATTTTACAGTAGGTGTCTTTTGGATGTCAAAAGGGGCATTTGATAAAATGTGGCATGATGGCCTCACGTACAAGTTAATTAAACACAGTTCCCTGACTATTTAATTAAAATTATACATAAATTCTTACACAATAGAACTTTTAGAGTTCGTATGCCAAGCAATTCATACTCTAACTCTGGATCTTGCCTTGCTGACGTTCCTCAGGGCTCTGTACTTTCACCATACTTGTACAAGCATTTACACTCACGACTTTTCCACAGCACTCCACCGTCAGTACTTGCCTGTTTGCGGATGATTCCGCAGTGTTAGCTAGGGAGTCAGCTGAAATACACTATTAAAACCATTCAAATTTTCTCGACAGATTAGAAGTTTGAAGCACACACTGGAGAGTTACCAATTATGTTGACAAATCTCAAGAAAAACAATTATATTTAGGAAATGTGTTATAGTCCTCCTTTCCAACTCACACTTTTAGTGACAACATCCAGTGGGTTTCGGTAGTGAAATATCTGGGCCTACACATAGATAGCCGCCTAACTTTCAAAAAACATATCGACTATCTCTCCGGATAGAATTTTGGGAGTGAGGTAATCTATGCATCTCCCTTATTGGGAGAAGATCACCTCTATCTCTTGAAAATAAAGTAATCCTTTATAAACAAATTTTGCGCCCAGTGATCACACATTACGCTTCCCCGATTTGGGTGCGGCAGCTGCCACCCACATGAAAAATTCAAGTAGTTCAAAATAAAATACTTCGCACATTATGACCAACGCACCTTGGTACGTTAGGAATGACGTCATACCTAACGATCTACATGGAGCCGATTAGTAAATGTTGGGGATGTATGCATTGGAACACCTGATCTCGAAGAGGTCTTAATCTCCTATCTTTACGATATGTGGTTGACTTTGTATGCTTGGTTTGCCATTGTTGATTTAGAGTAAATTAAGAATATTGTAGAAACTGCCTTGGGTGAGAAGAAATGGGGAAGTTGATGGGTGAAAAAAGAAAATAACTCAGGTTACGTGATCCGGATGGATATCATTTGGATTAGTTGTTCCTTTAGATGGTGATGAACAAAAGAGTCTTTCATCGCCTTGGGCCTGTCTGAGTTTTTGCCTAGCTCGAGAAGCGAGGGTAGTCGGTGAAAGAATTTTTTCAATTCCATTACAGCATCCATGAATCCAAAGGATCCTTCTTTTGCTGCGGTCTCTGGTTGTCTGTTTTCCCCGAGGAGGGGTTTCTTTTAGTTTGTTGCTGGTCTGCTCAGGAGGGTGGCGCCATCTTTGGTCACCTTTAAGGGCATTTGCATGAGTATTTTCTCTTATTTTAGCAGGCTAGCAGAATCTGATATTTTGGGATTTTTCTTTGTTTCTGTCCTGGGAGGTTCTCCTTTTTGGGTTTTGTTTAGGGAATTTGATGCAGTGGTGCAGGTTGGCCAAGGTGGCCTTTCTCGTTGCAGTTAATGCAAGTTGGGTTTTCTATTGTCGTTTTAATGGGGCAGTCCGCTCGTTCGGTGCGGCTGGCCGCATTTGGAACATCGGGTAGTCATTTTACAATTTTTGAGGAATGCTGGAAAAAGTTGCAATTGTAGCATTGCGTAGGCCCTGGAGTCTGTTGAAAGTGTCTATCTTGATAGTAAGGTAGCAACACTTTTGTAGTTTGAAAGATGTCTGGAGAGTCGGGGGATTTTATTTAATTCGACTAAGAAGAGGGGTTTAAATTTGGTCTTGGCTTTGGTGAGCTGGAGCGCTTTGATAATATCGAAGCCCCGCTCTGTTAAGTCGTTTTAATGTCATCTACGTCGAGTACTAATGGGTAATCCTTTAATGACTACTTCTGCCGAGCGTTTTGCGACCGGCTGGATAACAAAGTACTGTTCGCCTTTTCCGTAAAATCGGTGATGTTACGATGCTCATCGGGCGAGGTCATAAATATTTTTAGAAATTCTCCAGACAGTTTGTGCTGGAAGTAAGGAATTTTGCGATATTTCTATTTTAACAATTGGTTTGTAGTTCGTTTGGAATTTAAGATTAATGGGGGGTAATTTTCGGGTGGCGAAAGCTGGCACCACTGCGATATCCGGATCCGGGATCATTCTGTTTCCAGGGGCCTGAGTATTGGTTTCTTGCTATCTTAATGGGTGCGGGAGCACCAATGGGGTCATTCTCAGCAACTTTTGCTTCTTTGCAAATTTTTGTTGGGAGATGAAATCCTTGGTACCGGGTGTTTTTCCTGGGAATTGGAGTTATCTTCTGCTGTATCTTTAGCAGTTAAGTTTATCTATATCGTTTTCTTTGGGGGTGTTAGTTTTTCTTTTGCAATCTCAGATTTGGGGCTTTCCTCAAAACTAACTAATTCCTTTTTAGGTTAGATCATTTAATATGTTAGACATATTTAGGGGGTCGTATTCCGTATGATACAGGCAGTTTACTGGGCAAGAACCAAGCAAAGTCAACTCACCTATCATTTCGTCAAGTGTCCTTTTCTGTTCGTCACGTTTTTCTCTCATTTCGGTCTCTTCATCTGGTGATGACAGGATCTGGATGTTTCGAGACGGCATCTGATCAGGATTTTTCAGTGACAGTCATTTTGGGATCGAAGGAGTTCCAATCTCATTGGATCATCGTTAATTCTAGATTTACCAAATGTCATGGTCAGTAGGAGGTGGTAAAATCTGAGCGGTTTTCCGAGCGGTCTGCTTAGTACGTGCCATCAGATAAACCGGCAAATAACCGGTAAACTACAAATACATCACTAAACTCTCTAGAAATGTTTTTAAATCCATCGAATCTGCGAAAATCAATTATCAAAGCACAAACATTGTTCCACTTATCCTCATCTAAAATTAAGTATGCATACTCTTCAACGAAGTGGAGAAACCCCCTCCGTCCCCATAACACGACATAAATCACTCTTTTTTCACACTCACAACATCTGGAAGCAGTCTCGCGACATTGCATCCTCCAGATTGGGTTCCGTTCGGCGAACTGTCACCAAATCTTGATTGATGGCCTCTGGCCTCCCCGTACCCACCCCTTCCTGCGCTCTTCCACTCCACCCACCAGCGCCCTGCTTCGATAAGGTCGCTGCGTTTTGAAGACTTCGCTCATTCCCTCACCCTTACAGTGAGATCTCGTTATTTGTTCATTTTTTCCTTCACACGGTTCTCTCTTTTTCTCCCACTCTTCTGGGAAGAGGCGCCTCGCGGCGCCGGTGCCCTGATATCTAATTTCAGTTCAGTTCAGAATGACGATAGAAGGGAGAAATCGTTTGAACAGGACAGCTGTGTGTGTGGGGGGAGAGGAATCTCTGGCCCACAGCACTGATAGTGGGGTGATTGTTCTGCAACAGTGGTTTCACTTTTCTACTCAAAGTCTTTCTTTCAAACTTTTTCTACTCTACTACAGGGGTGGCCAACTTTTTCGGGAAGAGTACCACAATTTGATAAAAAATATAATTATGAGTGCCGCTTCCAACATCTCACCATATGGAAAAGTAAAAAATGTTACTTAAAGGCTTATTATGAATTTTTTACTTAATGTACATTTTTTATAATGCAAGAGATTTAAAAATAAGATGAAGTGCAAATTTGGGTTTTATTGTTAATAAACTTTTACAGGCTCAATTCAGTCAAGTTAGGTGTTACAAAAATAAAACGAGTAACTTGAAACATTTAATTTTAAATAATTATTAAATAGTTAGTATTTACTAAATGTAGCTTTTTTTGAAAGAACCAAAATCTTTTTTTTTACCACTTCATCTATATTAGGTTTAACTTTTGCGAAGATGCTACCAAAATTGGGTTATAGGTGCGCATAAGCTGGTTATATGAATAATACTTATGTTATTATGTTCATAGCAGAAAACATTTATTCACACAAACATATTTTGATCCAAATTTTGAGACTTTTGTCTGAGACAACCCCACTTCAATAAAATTGTAGAAAATTATTTATTATTATGTATTCAAATTTCTTTTAATTTTTCAGTATGCCTTTGCGTGCCCCCGTTACAACTGCACCGTGCCACGGGTTGACCACCACTTCCCTAGAACTAGGTCTTTTTGTGAAGCCCTAGAATTAGAAAGTATTTTTGTCGAACCCTATTCCACATACACTTTTTTGTAAAGGCAATTAAAAAGCATTGCATCGATTATTATTTGAAACTTTGAAAAGTGTTCTTTTTTTTGATAACTGCTTTTCAGCAAAATATTTTGGGAAAATCTCCAAAAAAGTAGTTTTATTATGTATAGTTGCATATTATATATGTGCAGTAAAAATTGCAAGTACAATTTATTCAGTGATTCTCTAAAAAGGGTACATGCGGTTTTGAAAACAATCATTTTGAAAATTGTATTTGTAATGTAAAAAGTCACTTTATCATAAAAATAATGAATTACAACATGTATTTTGCTTATTTTATTAAACATTAGTATCCTTAATTTTTTAAGCATAAAATAGGAAACAAAAAGGCCTTAAAATGTTCAGAAAATACATATATAGTATTTTTCAGTTTTTGTTCAACGAGATTTTTTTTAGCATTTTGCATCAATTTTCACAAATTATGTAACAATCTGTGAAGAATTTTTAACTTCGATGCATTACAAATATCACATTTGACCTTATAACACAGTGTTTCTCAAACTGTGGGGCGCCTGGTGCACGGAGCATATCAAAATAAAAGATTAAAAAATTAATTTACTGGAATGAAAAAATACTTTCTGATATAATAAAAAATACAGATTTACATTATTATGATTTATATATATATCATCGGTGAAAAAGGTCATCAAAATAAAAGATTCTACTTTGAAAGCTCATTAAAAGCTATCTTTTGATCCTATAACTAAATAAAAAATATTTTGTTTGCTTTACTGTAATCCTACGATGAGAGATTTTTTATTACGTTTCTTTTAATCTAAAATATTACTTTTTGCTGGCTTTCAAACTTGCAATTTGCCTGCTTCCTTTTAGGGAAGTTGTAAATTATATAATTCTGTTGCGTTTTTTTTCACAATGTGAAAGAGTTTTTATGATATACATGGATAAGCATATTATTGAGCACTTTGAAGGATTAATTGACCAAGATTTATTTTATAGTATACTGAAACATATAATACAAAATCGTTAATTCTGGAGAAAACTGTTTATTTGTTACCAATGACCTTGACAGAATCTCTAATATGACAGTCTTAATGGGGACTAAAATTGAATTGATAACATATCTCCTTTTTGGGAGTGGCAAACGTTTTTTAGAATCTCAAGGTACTTGTTTAGACCGAGTTCCCGGCACGACCACTATTTTCAAAAATATTTTCTTGAACATGTGCATTTTTTCCTATGAATAACTTAGTGGTTTTAATTGTGATGTACGACTGATTATGGTTTTATAAATGTAAATGAGCAGAATATAAAAAATTGGGCATCTGTGATCTCTCTCTGAAAAGAAATTGAAGCTGATCAAACAAGGGAAACATTTGCTGAAATAATGCATATTAATCATGTTAGAAATAAATTTGAGACTAGCAATAAACATGAAACGAAAGGAAAATTTTAATAGCTACATTAAGAACTTTATCAAAAAGAAAATATGAAGCCATAAGTGTACCGCAAAATGCACTTCACCCTGTCAAAAGACACAAGCAAGAAAAAGTCCAACCGTTATTTGTCGATTCCTCAAGGACATTACAAAAATTACAATAATGTGAACAAAATGCTGACAGTTTGCTTGCAAATAACCTACCAGTAATGTTAACCAAAGTTATTCCATGGTGTGGCAAGGTCACTTGTTTGGAACAATTTGGTTTGGGTTTTGTGGATGGCACTGCCAGGCCGCGAGAGAGAATGACCAGAAAATCACTTGGAAATGGTATAATTTTGTGTTGATTGCATTGCTGGTGGGTTTTATGTGGAAGGCAACCGAAGTAGCAAAAAGGTGAGGATGCTGTCACTGAACACAAAAGTGGCGTGCTTTTTTTTTTTTTTTCCAGAGGCCACATTCAGGCTTTGAGGTGCTGACACAGGGCAGTCTCCCATTTCATTTCAAATATTTTTTAAGCACGTGGACATGGGGCTAAACACGGTTTAAGGGGTTAAGTGTTTTAGGAAACTCTTGGCGAAATTTCAGTAGAAACACAGTGAAGTTATTTGAAAATTCCAATTATAATATTTTATACAAATACCGTGTATACAGCGGTATAAAATTTTGAAACGCTAAGTTTTTGAAAATCTAGTGCAAAGTTGCGACAAATAGTAAAATACCGATTGAATTATAGATGAACGGCGAATAAAACTTCATGCGTTGGGAATTAATATAAAAAGAATTGCATAGGTAGAACTTTGTAGAAGAATGAAAATAGTTTCAATGCATTTAAAAGATTTTAATACAAAATGAAATTTTCCACTATTGCTTTTAATTCTCATATTTATGGCTCGGCTCAACAAGCTGTATAGAAACTGGGTGGCCATTTATTTTGCTTTTGCAGGGTTTTGTATACCCATAGCTCCGGTGTCGTTTTAGCGAAAGTTTTTGGTGAAAAATTGCAGTTACGACAAATCTTATTACAAAATTCTAATAAATATATTCAAATAATATTTATACAATTACATAAAATAACATCTTTATCCTCTGATAGGAATCAAAAATTTGTAATGCTTTTGGAAGTTTTAAATATGTGGCAATGGCAATGATGTATACTTGCAGGCATACGAAACTCATTTTTAAGGTAATAACACATGGCAGTGATACCTGCAATATAGGGTACGTTCGCGGCTTTGGAATGAGAGACTTACATAAACATATTTGCATTTTGGTACATGTAAAATGGCACAGCGGCTTTTATCATGAAGAAAAATATTGAATAACGGATTTCTCGTAAAACACATTTAATAATTTTAACTCTAAATAATTACTTTTCTACTTACAAAACATTTTAAAACTCCCCATATTTATAAGCTTAAGCCCTCTTTAGCTTCATTTTTAACTAATTTGGACTTTTGGCTTTTTGCTTTTTCTGGTGAGCTTTGTTGAAGGTAGTGACTGGCGTTTCGATTTTGAATTCTTTCTGTGTCGAATTCCCATATAATTTTTTAGGAGTGTCATTGGATCAATTTCTATACCTAAATAATTAAATACAGGCAGCAGCCTAAATAACCAAATTATATAAGATGACAGCAATGTGTGAACCCAAAAACAAAGTTTTTTTTATGAACAAAAATTTCTTTCGGCAAAACAGACAGACCACAATACATTATTAAAGCTTTCATTATTGTTTTTGAGTCATGCCATGAAAGGCATTTTTTAGCAACTCCTTATCACAAAGGGTGCTAAATAAGTAAGGCTTTATCACTTTAATCACTGGTGAAAGGCCTGCTGATTTGTCTACATATAATTACCATCATAATGCTTGTTTATACTTGCACCAGCCTATCTTTCCCTGTTGGACATTGCCCATGCATGGGATTTTGATTGCTAAGAGCAGCAATGAAAAGAAGGCAGCTATTACAGCAGATTGCATTTTTCGAGGCATCCAACATTGCTTCGGATGACAATCCATAATAATTCTACAGTTTATCCAATAAATTTATCAGTTAATTTCCCTTTCCACCAAGTCCTTTGGTGTTCTTTTTAGTTTCCTTAAACGTGAGCCTACTCTTTTTTTTTGTATATGTCCTATACATTCAAGTTTTGTGACACTGTCTTCACCATATATATCTTTCACTTGTAAAAGCCCTTGGAATCACCATCACCATAGTACTCGGTGTATTGCGGGTCTCGTTTGATTAGTGACCTTTCAAAAATTCACAAAGCTCCAACAGCTTCCATGTTTCCAGAGGATCCTTTGTAATTTGAACATTCATGCTCAGATTTCACATTCATTTCACACATTTTGCAATACTGTGTCATTACTTCCAGATCCTAAAAATTTTCCAGTATCAATGGAAATAACTGAAACGCAGCCATTAAGTGACATATGGCCTCTCCGCTGCCATGTGCCATCTACCTAAACACCACAAGTTGTACCTTTTTTTAAAATTTCACTTCTTTAGATGCAGCTTTTCATATTTTCTTCCGAACATAACTTTGTACTGCTTCCAGCGGTTGAGTTCATGAGCTCTGAAGGTATTTTTAGAAACGCATGTAAAATTTAAAAGTGCCTGCTGTGGCTTCTTTTCAGCTGTGAAACCTCATGCCAATCAATCTCAATCAAATACCAATAAAGTATTGAGAGAAATTTTTTATTTTTCTTTAGGAGTAGAAGTAAAGCCAATCATGTACATCCACAACTTTAATCCACACACACACAAGTTAGAGCAAAGTCCTTCCCTAGAATCTTCTGACAGTTTCGAAATCCAGGTGCATAACATTCCGGACAACACAGGATTGAAATAATTCTATCAAAGCGGAAATTAATAATTATATTCCCTGTAGAACCATGAAATTCAGGTTCAGGCACATCAAAACTGCTCAATTTCGCCTCACTTGCAGACGTATTATTACTGTTTTTGTGCTAGCGAAATGAAACCTATTACCATAAAACTTTCTCTTTCTGGACACTTTCGATCTAGCTTTTGGCATTTTTAAATAATAAATCACCAATCAAATAAAACGTTAAAATTAAATGAAAGAAAATGAATGAATAAACTGTAAAAATATCAAAAATAAGTAATAATTAAAAGAGCAGCTTTAGAAATGAACAATGTAAACAAACTATAAACGATAATATTATTTGCCACTCAGTGAAACAAGCGGATTAAAAAACGGTTGCCAGATTAAAAGTATTAATAAATAAATAAAGGATACGTTGATCTATATTTACAATAAATATTAAATATTTATATTGCTTAAAAGTCACGAAAAGACGTTCAAACTATTTGTTTACATTTTTATGTCTCTTTAAAAACACCCATTTCCGGTTTTGAAAATTCCATTTCCGGTTTACTAAATAAGCTATAACAGCTTCTAAATATCATTAGGAACTAAAAATAAGTATTTTTGGAATCTTAAGCGTATGGGCTATAATATTAAAACATAAAAAATTTCGAAAATTTTCTACACAAACCGAGGATTTTTGGGTAGTCACATACAGCAAATATTAAAAATAACACAATTGTTATTTATTCATTAAATTTTTATATTCTTTTTTTATTACTTAACATTTATTCTAAATGTGCGAAGACTTAAAATTACAGTTCATTCAAAACCGTTTGTAATATGAGTATTCATTTCAATAAATCATTTTACATTTTTGTATACATTGTCACACTTGGTTTTACTCTCCTTACGAACTATTATATCCAAGAATAATATATTATCATTTTTTAAAAAAATAAACTCGTGTTAAGAGTGGGTACTTCAGTCAGTATAAGAACAAGTTTAATAATTATCGACTTCCCACTTCCTTCTTACAGAGCAAAGTTTTTCAAAGGAAGGCTAAAATTAGAAATTGACACTCAGAGTTATTTTGATATTTAGCTCGAATCTATATTTTGTCTTCAAAGTAGCCATCACTTAGAAAATCGGATTCACAAAGGTATGATGTTAAAAATGGTAATAGTATACGAAATGCTTTTGTTTTCAGTGCAAGAAAATTCAACATCCACCTCTATCAGAATTCAAAGAGTGATTTATTACAAATTGCCCTTTAATTTCGTCATTGGATGTGAAATCTATGAAGATCTCTTTTCGGCAGTCGAGAGGGCCTTCTGAAGTATTTTGAAATGGATCCCTAACCCATTCGTAACTTTACTATCAATTTGCCCTCGTCTGTGTACTTGTTGATGCTTTATTATCGTCGAATGCTCGCTGTGATTTAAAAATATATCTATGAATTTTGTTTAATCCACTGCCGTAAATACTTAATACCATGAATTACAATTAACGCGTGAATTATGGAAATGTACATTCAAGAGATTCGGTAGCTAATCGATTCAGCCAAGACTGACTAAATTGTATGAGGTACAGCATTTTACGTTTTGTACGGGCATCTGTTGGTTTCAGTGCGTGAACGTTCGCGAGAATGCCAGATGTAATGGAGGAAATATGATAAAGGAAGCAACATAGATTGACTATTTTTTAATGACATTTGTACTTTAGAAAAGGATCTTGAAGAAATAAATCTTTAATTAAATATATTATTTCTCAATCTGTTTCCATTTAAAATTAGAGATAGAAAAATAACATAATTAACTTATTACTTAAAAGTAATTTACTTAAAATATATATTATTATTTAAAAAGAGTAACATATATAAAAATTTAATACTTATCTTATTAATATACTGAATTAAGAACAAGTTTAATAAGTATTAGCGACTTCCATGTGGACTTGTCTTGCAAGGCAAAAGTTTTTCAAAAGTTTTTTTAGAAATTGACCCTCTGAGTTCTTTTTCTATATCTAGCTGATATCTATATTTTGTCTTCTAAGCCGCCACCGCATTTTGCAATATGTTCCATTTTAAAATTAGAGAAAGGGAAAAATAACATAATAGTATCCTATTACTTATTTTTTTTTTTTTTTTGCCCAAAAAGTAACATATACAAAATTTAATACTTACGTTATTAATTCGTACGGTTTTATAGTTAAAATCGTGTGGTGTAGCTTTAGCGTCAAAGTGCAGTATTATTGTATTCAGTAATTTATTGTATTCAGTAATTTATGTGTGTACTTATAAAGGGAGGCGCGATAAAATTTGTGATTGAAAAGGGGGGCGCCAGTATTGAAAGTTTGAGAAGCACTGTTATAACATCATAAATATAATGTAAACATGTATCAATATGTAAAAGTCATGATTTGGGAATACGTGATTTTACGACGTTGCGAAAGGTTTTGATATGGATTTGTATGTTCACATGCAAACACAATTTCTAAAAGTTTCAAAATTTTCTCTAAATTGTTCAAGAGATTTCTAAAAAAGTCAAAAATAAAACTGTTTTTATGTTTTTAAACATGAAATTTGTGTATTTTTATGCATGTAACAAGCTTCTCGCAATGACAAAAAGCATTACACATCTGAGTTGTAATTAGTTACCTATTATTGAAAAACTTTTGAATATTAAAGCTTAAAAACTTGTCTGAACAATAAATAAATAAATATTAATATTTGCAATTAAGTGAAATATTTAAAATATATTGTTTAGTTTTCTCAAAAACATGTAACATAAAAATATCACTATGAATTTTTTAAAAAATTGACATTTTTTGTCACGATATATGGACTCCAGTCAAATATTTTGGGAAAATCCCCAAAACACTCACATGAATATATATATAGTTACATATCAGTAACATGAGGGAAAATATTTCATGTACATTCATACTTTATATTCTGAGAAAAAGATGAATACAGTTTTAAAAACATCATTTTTTTGAGAAAATTGAATTTTCACTATAAAGTTCCACTTTATCACAAAAATAATGAATTACAACATGTATTTGTCCCATTTTATTAAACATTAGCATCTTTGCAATTTATTTTGCATAAAATAGTAAACAAAGTCTTAAATTACCTTAGAACAGCATTATTCAGTTTTTTTTTAACGAGAAAACATCAAATCTTCTCCAAATTCTGCATCAATTTTTGAAGAATTTGTAACTTTCATGCATTACAGATATAAAATTTGAACAAAAAGCATCATACATATAATGTGAAAATGTATCAATACCGTTTTGGTGTAAATTTGAGATGGTGTTTAAAAATACCTGATTATACGACGTTTCGCAAGTTTTTGTTTGGTTTTCTTAACATTATCATTAAATCTTGTTGTTACAGACGGTTTCTAAGTTTTAAACTTCAAAAAGTTACTCTAAATTGGACAAATGATTTCTACAAAACAGACAAAATAAAACTGTTTTTATGTTTTTAAACATGAAATTTATATATTTTTATGTATGTAATAAGCTTCACGCAAAGACAACAAACATCACATTTAATGTATCACATCTCATACCTTTTTCTCAGAAATTATTAAACATAAAGACTGAAATTTTTATTTATATTAGACATTATATTGATACTGAAGTGAAATTTTTTAAGAATATAATAATTAGTTTTTTCAAGACAAACTTTTAGTTCACCGAACAATTATTATTATGAATTTATTAAAAATTGTCATTTTTTTTTGCTAGGATAACTGATTTATACTTAAATGTTTTAAGAATATTTCAAAAATGTCACTTCAGTATACACAATTGCATTTAAGGGGGACTGCCAAATGTACTGAAATGGTTAGGGTACTTTTGCACAAGCTGAAAACACATTATTCAGGCGTAAAACTTTTGCTGAGAGCGTAAATTACTCATATAAATCCGCCTTGAAATGTAGAAATGTCAGAAATAGTCTAGAAAATTTTTAAAATTACGAAAAATACATATATCCTTTATACAGAATTTTCTGACGCCATATTTGGCAAGCTTTATTACAATGTCTGCAAATGGCGCCACATGTAGGCACTCTAAGTACAAAATTTTAAAACGTTACTTTAGAATAAAATTACCGCATAAACTGCTTAAATACACATTAATAATACTATATTTTATGAAAAAGAATATTTTGCTACACAAATAATGACTTTAATCACTTCAGAAACACTAATTCTGCTTTTTTTTTTCATGAAAAAATGGGCGGGTTTAAAAAATAAAGTAACCCTAGAACTACGTCAAGAAACCATTCCCCATGACATCCTTTCGAAAAGGCAACGGTCAAGTGACCTTGAGATCAGCTGACTGTTAGTCTCTGCTTAAATTTTAGAATGACCGATAGGATGGTCCGATGCTTCTCTGACATTCAAACTGAACCCGTTTATCAATAGAAATGATTGCTTTCTGTCTGAAAGGTGAAGTTGACCGTCTTTTTCATATTCATTTCATCACCTTCTGCTTCTTGTCGTTGTAGACTCCACACGCAGTTTTCCTGCCCTAGACTGCGACCCTTTTTCAACCGTCTTGCCCCAATTTCATTTTGGATCTTTCTGCATCCGTGCTCTGCTTCATATTTGGTCACTTTTTGGCTTGGTTCCTACATTTATAACCGATTGAGGTTATCTGCGAGTAGATATTTTCAAACTTTACCGATTTTTTATCGGAGTTTGACCCCACGCGGTATGTGCTAGGCCTAGCGCCGCACTTTGGATTTCGACCGGATTTTGAACTAGTTTTTCGATTCTTTTTGGATTACCATTTGGATTACCATGGATATGTCCGCTTCCAGGACAGACGTAGCCTCATCTATCAAGGTAAGTGATTTGTTTTCCAGCGAACCTCTTTCCTTTGATGTAAATGTCGCGACTGCACTTAGACAAGTGCACCACGTGCGTCGAATGTGAGGATTTATGTGATATTCTCGAGGAGATTTTACTCACCCTCAACGACCCCAGTATAGAAAACACGCCTGAGAGACTTAGGTTGATTAATGTCATCCAATGGACAGCTCTTAAGTGTTCTAGAAAATCCATTCGACTCCAAAACAAGGAGTTTAAGGATTACATTGAGGAAATTAAGCGATTGAATCGCGTTCCTGCTGTGCCCGCACCCGCTTCGCAGCCGAAGCGGAAGAAAGTAAAGCGCCAGCCCGCTTCGCCGAGAAAGGACACTCCGTCGAAGAAGACATGCTCGGAGCGCTCGCTCCCAAACAACACCTCCCCCCCTACCCATATCGGAGACGCTGAGTCTTCTATGGAAGAAGGGGAATCGTCAGCCGAGGAGAGCTCGGAAGAGGAAAAAGAGAAACGATAAACCGGTCGCGGCGGTAAGCAGCCCAGCGGCTCCGGCCGCCGGTAGCGTTGCCGCTCGGTTCAGTGGGAAGACGGCGGCTTTACTGTCATGTAGCCGAAAGGAAGACGCATTGCGCCCATCGTAGATTGACTCACAGCGCAATGCAGCCGAAATCACCCTCGACCAGTTAGGTAAATTTACTGGCGATACCACACCACTCGAGGGGCGATATGAGAATGGAAAACTCCGAGTTTTTCCAGTTTCTGCCGAAGAGCACAGATTGATACAAAAGTATATCTCGGACAACAAATTGCGGTCCCATACATTTGAGATGGCCCATAATAAACAACTTAAAGTTGTTATCAGAGGGTTACCCACCGACTTCAACCAAGAAGAACTCATGTCTGAGCTCCATGCATTTGGTTTTACACCCAATCACATTTCCCTGTTGAGAAACAGGAAAACGAATACAAACATGCCACTTTTCTTGGTAACCCTCCCTAAGTGCCCTGCTAATCAGGACATATTCAACATGAAAACGATTGGATTTTTTAGAGTTGTGGTTGAGCCCCTCAATAAATCCTCCATGCCTCCTCAGTGTTATCGCTGTCAGGAGTTCTTTCATCACTCGCGGTTTTGCGCTCGCGCACCGAAGTGTTTGAAATGTTCAGGTGGCCATCTCACCTCCGAATGCACTAAGTCAGCCAAGGCCCAGGCTAAATGTGCAAATTGCAGCGGCCCGCACCCTGCAAACTTCTCCGGATGCCCCAAAAACCCTATCAACACAAAAATAACAGCAAAACAAACCGACGAAGAATGTCTGGCAAGAGCGAGCGGCTGCGCGCAGGAAAAAACAGTCAACAAAACCTACTTTCGCGGGTAGTTAAAGACCACAAAACAACGAGTCACTGGATGCCAAAAGAAATGATGACCCAAATGGCCCAGATGATGGCACAGTGGGGACAAATGCTGTCCATCTTACAAACTAAATTTTTAATTGTTGTTAATTATGACTAATAGTAATAATAGTGAAATTCTCTCAGGTTTTTAGCTGGAATGCTAAGGTTTTAAAATAAATTAGATGAGTTTAAAGATTGCATAATTGATTATGACCCCGACATAATCGGGATACAGGAAACACACCTTCGTCCTTCGGACCGTGTTAGCATTCCAAATTTCACTTGTCACAAGTGACCAAGTACAACATAGGGAGGAGGCACAGCTCTCTTCGTTAAAAATTCTATCAAACACCACGCCATTCTAAATGTCTCAAACACCTTTGAAAATTCATCGGTAGTCATACAGCTAGGAAACAACAGTAAAATTACTGTGGCGTGTATCACACAGAACCTCCACGGCTCCATTAATACTACGGAACTCGACGCAATCCTCAATCACAGCAACAAAGCCTTTCTTTTCGGCGATTTCAACGCTAGACACCCCTTTGCTTCGGAACCCGGGCGGGGGCTAACGTAAATGGGAATATTCTGTGCAATTATGGGCCGTTGGGTCGGCGCTGGATATTCGCTCCCCACATTACTCCCACACATTTCAACAGCCATCGTACCAACGCTATTCTTGACATAGGCTTTGCAGTTAATTTATCTCACACTGAAATTTTACTGTAAATGCGCCAGCAGTGACCTGAAATCCAGTTATATTTGATTTTGTAACTAATAATATTCACCACCAATTCTAAATACTCTTAAAACTACGAACTGGACTAAGTTTCCAGAAGCGGGTATAAGCGACATTCCAGCAACCCCAAATAGATGATTTGGACTCAGCCGTTCAAAATTTTACCAGCATGGTTTCGAATGCCATTTCAGCTTCCCATCCACTAAACTAGTGAACTCTACTCACCTCCGCCTTCCTGCAAGCATACGAGAGCTTATCAAGAGCTAAAAATAGATTTAGAAAACTCTGGAATAATACCAGATACCCTCCATACAAGCGAAGTTAATGCTCTCATTAAGGTAGATCAGAGCAATCAACAACATAAAAACAGGGCGGAAAGAATTTCTTTTAACTCTAAATCCTGAGGACAATTCTCTCTATAATCTCCATAAAGAGGTCTAAAAGGCATACCCCATTCCACGCCTCTTCATGGTCAGGAGCGGAATGGCCTGTCCAGATTTCGAAAAGGCGGAGGCCTAAAGACACCTTGAAGTCATTTTCAGGAGAAAATGCAGAACCCTATTGTGATGACAAGATCCGAGAAGAAGTCGAAAATTTGGTGAATCACTATTTCGACAGCTGAGCAAAACACGCCATATATAACACTAATGAAGTCCGAGGGCATTTGTTAAAAAATTGCAGAATAAAGAAAAGCTGGCCCCGATCAAATTCCTAATATTGCTCTTAAATATTTAACGTTAAATGTAATACATAACTAAAATATACAATCAATGCCTCATTAAAAATCACTTTCCTACACTGTGGGAAGCAAAAACAGAAAACGTCATCATGCTGGCCAAGCCAAATCAGGATAGGACATTTCCACAAGGCTACAGACCAATTAGTTTGTTAAATGCCACTGCTAAGATATTTGAAAAGGAATAGTACAACTAGAATAAAAACCCACTGCAAAGCCGTAGATTGCATTCCCCGGAACAATTCGGGTTCCGGGAGGGCCATTCAACGCTACACCGAATTGATACGTGTTACAAATTTTATAAATGAAGGGTTCGCCCACAAATTTTACAGTAGGTGTCTTTTGGATGTCAAAAGGGGCATTTGATAAAATGTGGCATGATGGCCTCACGTACAAGTTAATTAAACACAGTTCCCTGACTATTTAATTAAAATTATACATAAATTCTTACACAATAGAACTTTTAGAGTTCGTATGCCAAGCAATTCATACTCTAACTCTGGATCTTGCCTTGCTGACGTTCCTCAGGGCTCTGTACTTTCACCATACTTGTACAAGCATTTACACTCACGACTTTTCCACAGCACTCCACCGTCAGTACTTGCCTGTTTGCGGATGATTCCGCAGTGTTAGCTAGGGAGTCAGCTGAAATACACTATTAAAACCATTCAAATTTTCTCGACAGATTAGAAGTTTGAAGCACACACTGGAGAGTTACCAATTATGTTGACAAATCTCAAGAAAAACAATTATATTTAGGAAATGTGTTATAGTCCTCCTTTCCAACTCACACTTTTAGTGACAACATCCAGTGGGTTTCGGTAGTGAAATATCTGGGCCTACACATAGATAGCCGCCTAACTTTCAAAAAACATATCGACTATCTCTCCGGATAGAATTTTGGGAGTGAGGTAATCTATGCATCTCCCTTATTGGGAGAAGATCACCTCTATCTCTTGAAAATAAAGTAATCCTTTATAAACAAATTTTGCGCCCAGTGATCACACATTACGCTTCCCCGATTTGGGTGCGGCAGCTGCCACCCACATGAAAAATTCAAGTAGTTCAAAATAAAATACTTCGCACATTATGACCAACGCACCTTGGTACGTTAGGAATGACGTCATACCTAACGATCTACATGGAGCCGATTAGTAAATGTTGGGGATGTATGCATTGGAACACCTGATCTCGAAGAGGTCTTAATCTCCTATCTTTACGATATGTGGTTGACTTTGTATGCTTGGTTTGCCATTGTTGATTTAGAGTAAATTAAGAATATTGTAGAAACTGCCTTGGGTGAGAAGAAATGGGGAAGTTGATGGGTGAAAAAAGAAAATAACTCAGGTTACGTGATCCGGATGGATATCATTTGGATTAGTTGTTCCTTTAGATGGTGATGAACAAAAGAGTCTTTCATCGCCTTGGGCCTGTCTGAGTTTTTGCCTAGCTCGAGAAGCGAGGGTAGTCGGTGAAAGAATTTTTTCAATTCCATTACAGCATCCATGAATCCAAAGGATCCTTCTTTTGCTGCGGTCTCTGGTTGTCTGTTTTCCCCGAGGAGGGGTTTCTTTTAGTTTGTTGCTGGTCTGCTCAGGAGGGTGGCGCCATCTTTGGTCACCTTTAAGGGCATTTGCATGAGTATTTTCTCTTATTTTAGCAGGCTAGCAGAATCTGATATTTTGGGATTTTTCTTTGTTTCTGTCCTGGGAGGTTCTCCTTTTTGGGTTTTGTTTAGGGAATTTGATGCAGTGGTGCAGGTTGGCCAAGGTGGCCTTTCTCGTTGCAGTTAATGCAAGTTGGGTTTTCTATTGTCGTTTTAATGGGGCAGTCCGCTCGTTCGGTGCGGCTGGCCGCATTTGGAACATCGGGTAGTCATTTTACAATTTTTGAGGAATGCTGGAAAAAGTTGCAATTGTAGCATTGCGTAGGCCCTGGAGTCTGTTGAAAGTGTCTATCTTGATAGTAAGGTAGCAACACTTTTGTAGTTTGAAAGATGTCTGGAGAGTCGGGGGATTTTATTTAATTCGACTAAGAAGAGGGGTTTAAATTTGGTCTTGGCTTTGGTGAGCTGGAGCGCTTTGATAATATCGAAGCCCCGCTCTGTTAAGTCGTTTTAATGTCATCTACGTCGAGTACTAATGGGTAATCCTTTAATGACTACTTCTGCCGAGCGTTTTGCGACCGGCTGGATAACAAAGTACTGTTCGCCTTTTCCGTAAAATCGGTGATGTTACGATGCTCATCGGGCGAGGTCATAAATATTTTTAGAAATTCTCCAGACAGTTTGTGCTGGAAGTAAGGAATTTTGCGATATTTCTATTTTAACAATTGGTTTGTAGTTCGTTTGGAATTTAAGATTAATGGGGGGTAATTTTCGGGTGGCGAAAGCTGGCACCACTGCGATATCCGGATCCGGGATCATTCTGTTTCCAGGGGCCTGAGTATTGGTTTCTTGCTATCTTAATGGGTGCGGGAGCACCAATGGGGTCATTCTCAGCAACTTTTGCTTCTTTGCAAATTTTTGTTGGGAGATGAAATCCTTGGTACCGGGTGTTTTTCCTGGGAATTGGAGTTATCTTCTGCTGTATCTTTAGCAGTTAAGTTTATCTATATCGTTTTCTTTGGGGGTGTTGGTTTTTTCTTTGCAATCTCAGATTTGAGCTTTTCCTCAAAACTAACTAATTCCTTTTGGGTTAGATCATTTAATATGTTAGACATATTTAGGGGGTCGTATTCCGTATGATACAGGCAGTTTACTGGGCAAGAACCAAGCAAAGTCAACTCACCTATCATTTCGTCAAGTGTCCTTTTCTGTTCGTCACGTTTTTCTCTCATTTCGGTCTCTTCATCTGGTGATGACAGGATCTGGATGTTTCCGAGACGGCATCTGATCAGGATTTTTCAGTGACAGTCATTTGGGATCGAAGGAGTTCCAATCTCATTTGGATCATCGTTAATTCGTTGCAAATGTCATGGTCAGTAGGAGGTGGTAAAATCTGAGCGGTTTTCCGAGCGGTCTGCTTAGTACGTGCCATCAGATAAACCGGCAAATAACCGGTAAACTACAAATACATCACTAAACTCTCTAGAAATGTTTTTAAATCCATCGAATCTGCGAAAATCAATTATCAAAGCACAAACATTGTTCCACTTATCCTCATCTAAAATTAAGTATGCATACTCTTCAACGAAGTGGAGAAACCCCCTCCGTCCCCATAACACGACATAAATCACTCTTTTTTCACACTCACAACATCTGGAAGCAGTCTCGCGACATTGCATCCTCCAGATTGGGTTCCGTTCGGCGAACTGTCACCAAATCTTGATTGATGGCCTCTGGCCTCCCCGTACCCACCCCTTCCTGCGCTCTTCCACTCCACCCACCAGCGCCCTGCTTCGATAAGGTCGCTGCGTTTTGAAGACTTCGCTCATTCCCTCACCCTTACAGTGAGATCTCGTTATTTGTTCATTTTTTCCTTCACACGGTTCTCTCTTTTCTCCCACTCTTCTGGGAAGAGGCGCCTCGCGGCGCCGGTGCCCTGATATCTAATTTCAGTTCAGTTCAGAATGACGATAGAAGGGAGAAATCGTTTGAACAGGACAGCTGTGTGTGTGGGGGGAGAGGAATCTCTGGCCCACAGCACTGATAGTGGGGTGATTCTGCAACAGTGGTTTTCATACTTTTCTACTCAAAGTCTTTCTTTCAAACTTTTTCTACTCTACTACAGGGGTGGCCAACTTTTTCGGGAAGAGTATCACAATTTGATAAAAAAATATAATTATGAGTGCCGCTTCCAACCTCTCACCATATGGAAAAGTAAAAAAAATGTTACTTAAAGGCTTATTATGGAATTTTTACTTAATGTACATTTTTTATAATGCAAGAGATTTAAAAATAAGATGAAGTGCAAATTTGGGTTTTATTGTTAATAAACTTTTACAGGCTCAATTCAGTCAAGTTAGGTGTTACAAAAATAAAACGAGTAACTTGAAACATTTAATTTTAAATAATTATTAAATAGTTAGTATTTACTAAATGTAGCTTTTTTTGAAAGAACCAAAATCTTTTTTTTTACCACTTCATCTATATTAGGTTTAACTTTTGCGAAGATGCTACCAAAATTAGGTTATAGGTGCGCATAAGCTAGTTATATGAATAATACTTATGTTATTATGTTCATAGCAGAAAACATTTATTCACACAAACATATTTTGATCCAAATTTTGAGACTTTTGTCTGAGACAACCCCACTTCAATAAAATTGTAGAAAATTATTTATTATTATGTATTAAAATTTCTTTTAATTTTTTAGTATGCCTTTGCGTGCCCCCGTTACAACTGCACCGTGCCACGGGTTGACCACCACTTCCCTAGAACTAGGTCTTTTTGTGAAGCCCCTAGAATTAGAAAGTATTTTTGTCGAACCCTATTCCACATACACTTTTTTGTAAAGGCAATTAAAAAAAGCATTGCATCGATTATTACACTAGCTACCATAGCTCCATGATATGAGATGTATTTAAAGTCAGAGTGATTGCGTTGGCTTCCTTAAGGTAATATCCATCTCAGAACAAGTAAGTAATGCATGTTACAAGGAACGCAAAGTTATAACCACCAGTTTGCCCCACTGAAAGACTCACATCTGGACAATTGAGTGCACCAAAACAATCAAGTGGGTCAGTATTGTCAAGGATGATCAACTGCTACCTCTAGGCAGATATATGTGAGCAATTTGAAGGGGTTTTCGGGACGTCACTGATAATCGCATATCAACTCAGATAAGAAAAAAATGTTTGTCCCAATTAATTCGAACAGTATAGTAGTTATTTAGATATGTAAAAATAAACAACATTTAATTCCAGCATACGGAAACATTGCTGTTTGAACACAAAAGATTTTATTTTTCACATTAACGAGTGCCTGGTAGATAATGTGCAAAATTATCTAGATAAGCACACAGATTACTTAGTTATTTTTGAGAAATGAAATATTCTCTCCCACTTACTTTAACGGATACCCCAATAAATGGGCTGATTACCCAGGAAATCTGCAGATTAGCTGATTTCTGCACTTAAGCGGCCAACATAAAATAGAAAAAAGGAGATTGACCTTTTGATTTTTAAAAATATAGGCAACATTTCAAAACATGCACTCCTATACTTTGGTGAGATTAGTATAATTTGTGTTATTCTAATAACAGAAAAGAGCACGTCAGCTTGAATCATATTCCTACTGATAAATAAAGCACGCGATCTTTTTAATTAGTTCTAGTTACGCAACAATTTGATTGAAAGGAGAATCACGAATCCATTATTAATGAACTTCCGCCTAAGGATAATAGATGCGTATTGTAGCGTATGATGACGAATTTTTTTATTCAGTCAAAATTACTGCATTATAATGTTATTAAGTAAAAGAAGAAAGTGATCTAATTAGAGTTCAGTGCCTTCTCTCTAAATAATGCAGGAGGCTCTTGTTTATGGAACGTGAAATTCTGAATCAAAAAGAAGTAGATTATAAGAATAATACTTATTCAGTCTAAACCTAACAATGTCCAGTTAGAATCCTTTTCAGCTTTCTTAATAAATATATAATCGAGAGCGCATTTTTTTTTTAAATTTTAGGATTTATCAAATGTAGCCATTGCCCTCTAGCTATGTATATATATGCTGGGGGTATTTGCCGACTCCACATGTGGACTTTTTAGCGGCCGTTTTGTTCAACCGATTGACATGAAATTTCAAGGTATTGTTAGTTATTTAAAGGTGTGCGTTTAAGATCCCGTGAACGGCAGCAAAATGGCACTACGGTTATGGTTATAATGACGGAAACTCGAAAATTACGAATGGCAACACCCATTTATTTAGTCGCAAAATGATCAACATGTGCAACAGATCTTCATGGGGTAAAAAATCCATGATCAAGGAAGGAATTTTGTATATGACAGAGGGGCAAGACACCCGTCCTTTAGAGGACTACACAGATCGGAGAAAAGAAGATTTTTACGTAGAAGTTACACACGAGGTGCAATTATTCCTCATGAGTTCCATCAGGAAGCAATCACGCGCATTGCAAGAAGCGGGAGACTGCGGACAATAAAGCCGGAGCAATAACATAGCACGGGGGATGTTTGCAGTCTCATGTTGATAGAGTCTTTCAAATCTGGCAAAGTTTGAAGATTGCATCTGTACGCTATAGATTTGAGATATCTCAATTCAGAAATCCATAGGGTTGGGCATCACGGAGGCCATGGAAATGGAAAATGGTGTGAGATGACGCAGTCATAAAATGTGTTCCTGAACCCTGCGAATAGACATCTCTTTTTGCGGAGGTGCACCATCTTACACATCAAACGATGTCATTTTAGTGCATTTCGTTGCCCACAATTCTGGTATGATGTAATTTTACCATATGGCTGCATAGTGAGAGCCTGTTTCAAACCCTTTTGGTGTCGTTTTCTGCCAAAAGTAGGGACCTAGAACAACTGTATCTGCAATGCTGCCGCACCGTTACCAAGTAATTTTGCGTCATATAAAGGTACTGATGCCGCATGATGTCACAACGATGTGGATTCGTGTTTGCCCAATGCACACAATTTTGCAGTTGAAGTTGCCAGTTAATGTGAAATGTCCTTCTTCCGTCCATGATATACGAAATGTCAGTCGATATCGCAGTATTTCAAATCTGTTGGTTAAATAGTTCAAAAACAGGAACTTTTATCTATAACATCCCGGCAAACCCACACCTCATCAGCAGAAGTCTATTTCCGCAAAGCTGTTTCTCTTATAGCATATTTCTGCTCAACAAAATAAACACTGTAAGGCCTCCTCAAGAATTTCCTTTGGTTGTCAATTTCGGTAAAACCCGTTCTTAAGCGTTGCCAAATCAAAATAGCTACCAAATACTGTAAGCATGAACGCGAACAGTTTTCCGCACTATTGGTTACATGCGACATTTTGGCTACATATCACTTTTTATGAACACACTCTTGAACCTTTCCTTAAGTAAGGGGGCTTTAGAAAAAATAAAACGAAAATAGATCAAGTATTTTGGTAGAAATATGCTTACGACTCAGCGAAACTCCTGCAAATTTTGGAACGGTACGGTTTGGAATTCAATGGTGTGGATTTGTACATATATATCTATATATAAGTCCCCAATAAATATACAAACATTCAAATTTGTATACGATATCTATAGGAAAGGATTGAAAAAATCTAGTCTATTCAAATCCCCAAACCTATTATTTAGAATTTTTTTATTCACAATTCACAAATATATGGAGTAAAACATGCATTCATATATTACAAAAAATAATGAAACGTTATTGTATATTTAATTAAAAAATATTTTTACATGATCTACATTTTATTAGCAATAAAAAAGCTTCCTGATTCAAAAAAGGTTATATTAAAAAAATATACAACGCATATTTTTATCATTTTAGTATTTTTCTATGTTCGTTTAACTAATGAGTTAATTCATGTTTTTGCTTCAACTCAAATGTATATATATTAGGTTGGCGAAAAAGAAATCCATTATTTTGCATGAGGGAAATTCAAAACTTTTGTTTATGCTTCGGATTGTCCGATTTGGGTCCAAATATGTACCGTCTTGTTCGCGCGATTTATTTGTCATTTTAAAGGTAGCTTCATATTGCCTCTCTCATAGAAGTCTTGGCCTTTATTGGCGAAAAACTCTAGCAATCGATTTTTACAATCTTCTTCTCTTGATTCCAATTTCTTATCACTCTGGAAGTTTTGAAATGCGAGAAAAAGGTTGGTGTTAATCGTTTGGTGCCAGGTCCAGACTATATGGAGGATGCATTAAAAACTTCCCAACCAAGCTCCCAGGTTTCTGGTGAGTCACTACAGACGTGTATGGCATAGGTTATCCTGATGGAACACAACACACCTCCTCTGTTGGACGATTCACAGCGTTTCTGGCAGTCACTAGCTAAACGGTCCAGTTGTTGACAGTAGATATCTGAATTTAGTGTTGGCCCAACAGAGCTTAACTCATAATAAATGATTCTTTTCAGTCCCACGAAATACACGATAGAACCTTCCTGGATGTTAGTCCTGGTTTGGCCCACCGTTTGAGCTGCTTCATCACGCTTTGACCCTGATCGTTTTGCACAATATTGTCGTATGTGACCCATTTCTCATCCCCAGTCACCATCCGTTTAAGAAAAGGGTCGATTTCATTCCGTTTGCCAGGGCTTCGCAGATGGAAATTCGATCCATCATGTTTTTGATTGTGGCACACAAACATCGAAGCTAACGGATCAACTTTGCTCAAATGGCTTAAAAACTGTTTTATGGGGTCAATCTATAGCTCTGGGCAATGCTACTACTACTAACATGCCGGCCAACTTTGATTATTTTTGTGATTTTATTGACATTTTTGATGACGGTCATGGGGAAACTTTAACATCAAAAATGCCTGTACGGAATTGACGAAATCAAAATTGCACGTAATTGACTGTTACAGTATCGCACCATAAACACCATTTACAATTTCAGCTGCCTGGCTTGCATTTTCTCCTTTATCAAAGAAAACTGTAAAACGTACCGAATTTTCTCTTTGTTGACTTCCATTTTTAACACCTTATAACTCACAACTGAGATGGAACAAACAATAAGCAGCAAAATAAATTTTTTAGTGTGAAATGTCACCTTGACAACGAGCATAAATTTGAAATTGTCCTGATCAATACTTCACGAGATATATCGAAACTACAGCCATCTACCGAAAAATAATGGATTTCTCTTACAACTGCATCATAGCGGTACTCATATTTCTTTGAAAACAAATTACCAGAGAAAAAATTACATTTCTTAATAATATGAGATTTATTTGTAACTCATGTATAGATGCATAATAAAAAACAAATTCTTCTATAGAAGCGTTACATTGTTATTGTATTCCATATACAGGGCAACTTTCATAAGTTTTTGTGCATATTTCATATAAAATATATTAACCCCATATCTTTTTCTTCGAAACCAAATGATATGTAAGTAATATACAAACGCAGATTTTTAGAAGGAGAACAATAGTTTTGTTTATTTATTTGTCTTATAATTCCTGATACACTTGTAAACATATTTTTTCTTGCATATGTTCATATCTTTAACAGATGATGTAAATTGAGTCTGATATATTCGCTTTTATCTTCTTTTTGTTCTTTTCTTCATCTAAACCTTTAATATTTTGCATCCTTTTATAGTAAAAGCTCAAGATCAAAGCTTTTTTGAGATTTTGGAATTCCAATGCATTGTAAAGAGATATAAAAGTGAACTTGGGCGGCAAAATATACATCCTCTTTCGTACCTGATTCTATCGGCTTTTGCAGAATAAATGAGTAAATATAACTGTAGCAAGTATTCCCATAAAACAATCACTCAACAACATACTAAAGATGTGAATACAGGATAATAATATATTATCTACATTCAAATCCCCCTTTCTTCAACTTTTATTTATTTTACTAAAATACATGATGTCGATGCAACTGTAAAATTTACTGCGAAAAAAAGTATACATTGTGGTAGGATAAGCTTATGTAGGAAATATTTGCTGTGCAATATTTGAATTATAAATGTTAGAGTTTCGCAATTGCTTTAGAATATGAATAAAGTTAAAAGATAAAACATACAAAATAGAACAGTAATGTAAAGAATATTTTTAAAGTAAATTTAAAACTTGTTTTTATTTGGTTTGTATCATGGATTCTTTGTCGAAGTTTCACATTTGAGTGAATGTGTGTTATTTTATTAACTTCTCATTTTGCAGCTATTTTTAGTTTTATTGAGGTATCGGCCGGTGTAGTAGGGTAGCTGACCTGCCTCTTAAGCCTAGGGTTGCCGGCTGGAATCGATAGATTTTCTGGATGCAAAAATTATGAGTATGCATGTCATATGATTATGCGGCAAGCAAAAGATCCCTTGGTAAAAGCCGTTTGGCATGGCATTTACTTCTCGTAAATTAGTACGACGACATTTGGCATCCGACAGGTGCTTCATTTACGATAAAATTAAAAGGGGAAAGATTATGAGTCATTGTTAGCATCGCCACTAGATAATACTAACAATGAAATATTTCTCACACTTTTCGACGCCGTGATTGAAAGGCTTAGCTGCCAAAATGCAGCCCCATTTGAAAAAAAAAAGTTTCATTAGTGATTGACTGTACTTTTGAATAGTGCTCGCCTACACACAAGTGACGAGGACGACACCCCATTCTCCAAACTTTTACACCACACGGAGCAGGGAATACTTTGACCTTCAACGGAGTTTAACACCAGTGCTTCTCAAACTTTCAATATTTTGCGACCCAATTTTCAATAATAATTTTCATCGCGTCCCCCTTCGTACAAGAACCATACAATAACAATGTATTGAATGCAACAATAATGCAATTTGCGATAATAAGCATTAAATTTTGTATATAATTTTGTGTATGACAAACCCATGAGAGTCCACAGTAGTTATTAAACTAGTTCTTTACTTAGTATTGAGAGATTAGTTATCAAATACATTAGAGGCTGTACTGATACATTTAGAAGTATATTATATCAGTGTTTTTTATTATGTCATAATGTATTTTATTTTGATTCCTTTCAATAAATATGTAATTTTTAAAATCTTTTATTTTCGACATGCTCGTGGCCCCCTCGTTCGGTTACCACGCCCCCAAGGGGCATCTAATTTCAGAAACGCTGGTTTTAACGTGTATCAGCCTCTGTATACGGCGAAACTTCATGACGTAGACTTCAAACCTGCGACTCAACAACAACATAGCGGTAGACAAGCAAAACAATGCGTTCAGTATTCTCTTGCTTTAGATTCCTCTTGGCTCACCTCTCTATATATTTATTTATTTATTAATCTTGGTGGAATTTTCAATCGTTAATAAATACTTTTTGTATACATTTGAGATCTTGTTTATATACATGATTATTTTGGATAGCAGCCACAATAATTTAATTATAATTAATAAAATCAATGGATTAAAACTAATTATTTAAAATTACAAATACAGCCATGTTAGCATCCTTTTGGCAACAGCGACCCTTTTGACGTGTCAAAACTTGCAAAGGTTTTTTTCTCACGTTTTAAAGCTTTCCAGTTGAACTGAAATTTTATATACACGATTGTTTTGGATGACAATATGATATTTAAATGATAATTAGCAAAATTAATTACCACTAAATGTTGTGATTCTGTCATATGTATATACATCTTTACTCATGGGGTACAACTATTTTAATAAAAAGTAGGTAAAATAAAATTTTTCTTTGTTGATCTAAGTAGGAATTGACTTAAATTTTTTTATACTATTTTTACCGCGTTTTTATTAACTCGCTTTCTTATTTTTCTGGGTGCAATTTTGTAATTGATTTTTAAACTAACTTCCCGATGAGCTAGAGACGAAATTTGGATCACTTAGCTCCAGAAGTGGATGGCAATGCATGAAAATGAAAAGGTAAGAAAAAGAAGTTCTAGTCACGAACCCAGGCCCCGAAAGAGGCTTGTATGTTTTGTGGAGTGGGTGGCAATTGATTTAGCAAACTTCGCGATGACTGGGAGGCTTGAAATTTGGACCACAGCTCAGAAGTGGACCAATGAATGAAAATGTGAAAAAAGTTTTAGTCTCAACACGAGCCTTCAGAGGTGGGCTCCAAATTTTCGTGGGACTCTGGAACTTACACGAATTTAGGGGCGACTAAGACCCCCTGTCTATAGCTTTTGGGTGAAGTTTTGCGTCAAGTATTCAGTTTCGTGGCTCTGGGGTCAAGGAATGGCCCCCCAGGTTACCATGCTTTTTACTAAGTCGGCACAAAAAAATCACTTTGGTGAGCGTAATAGTGCGCACTTTTTGACCGTGTGAACCGCGCGCCAATGAGTAAGCCTGCCAGCTAGGTGAAGAAAGCATATGCAAATAGCCACGATGCAAAAATTTCTCCTTATTGTTTACCAGTAACTGTTTTGATGTATTGTAACGCTGCACTCAATTTAATTTGAAGGAGTTTGGTGAAATGACAGGAATGAGTTGATTTGAGCTAACTGCACCTAATAATTCTTTGAGAGCAGTTTACAGCTACCGCAGAGGTAGTTCCTTGTATTTAGAAAAGCAAAATATGAAAAGAAATAAAAACTATTTTATTTATTCACAATATTATTGCAAGTACGGGTCTGAGTGTTGTTTGACGAAATCATTTAAGTAAATAAAATAATTATTAATTACCATGTTTTTATTAACTCGCTATCTTGTCTGTACGGGTGGAATTTTGTAATTGATTTTAAACTAACTTCCCGATGAGCTAGAGGCTTGAAATCTTGATCATAGCTCAGAAGTGGATGACAATGCATGAAAATGTGAAAAAAGAAGAAATGAACGAAAAGGAGGAGAGAAAGATGAAGAAAAGGAAAAAGACAAAAACAAAAATTATGCTCTTTTGTCCGTCATAAAAACATGATACATTTAAAATTTGTTTTAGATAATGTACTTGTTTCTTTGTTACTTAAGACAACTGTATGCCCTCGTATTGTTTGATAGATGAATGTAAAGGGAGGCTGTTTTGAATGCATTGGTAGCGGACTGATATAACTCAACAGAACTTATTCACACTGTGTTTTTTTTTTTATTACATGGCGATACTGAAAACTATTTAAAAAGCCTCCTAGTTGTATTAACCCTAGTTATAATTAGTATCCCTTCTAGTTATAATAAAATAAAATGCACGAAAAAGACAAACATGTGAAATTATGTAAGTTTCATTAAAATATCTTCAATTTTGCTCAGCCTGAAGGAAAATAAAAGCATAAAATAGAAACATAACCTTTTATAATTTATATATAAAATGTAAACTAATTAACCTAAATCTAAATTCTATTTTTTTCCAAAAGAAGTGAGAAGTACAAATATGTAATCAGGAATGTAATTCGTACAATTATTTACAATTTCGAATATTTTTCCCGTGTAGATTGATTCTTTTGGAAGAGATTTGTGTAGAAACATGTTAGAATTCTTTGGACTGTAGATGTCGTATAATAACGTTCCAAGGCTCTCAAAGTAGCTAAACTAGCTATCTATGTTGATTCTTTGAATTGCATAATACAATGATGGAGAGAAGACTTTAAAGGAAATACAAATTTTTCTTTATAAAAACGTGATGTGGTCTCAATTAATCGCACGACGCATAGTGGGGTCAATACGCTCAAAAGTTATCAAAAATTAAAAAAAAAAAAATGTAAAGTGATTTCAGAGTAACACTTCGTACAGTATTTAATTAAAATACTAACTAAAGTAATATTTAGCAGCATTTAAATTCTTCATAACAAACGTAGGAGTACAAATGTACGAAGTTCTTTACTTCATTGTAGTATACTTACATCATGCACAGACTGACCTATGTAGTATTATTGATTTATGGGCAATTTTAGAGTAGTTTCACGGTAAAGAAAATTATTATTATTTTTTTTGTATTTTTTGGTGTAAAACCTTTACCTTCAAGTTATAGAGTTTCACGCTACTGGAGTGAATTTTAGATTGTCACAATCCCCGAGGTACCCTAGTGATCTTTTCCTTTTCCCAAAGGGTTTACTATCTTTGGTAAACACGGGTGTCACTACCAGGGGTACCCCAGTGATCCTTCTCTATTTTTGACCCTCCATCTTGCCATCCAATTTCTTCTTTTCCCATCCAGACCACAGACCTGCAGAATGTTTGGCACCAGTATAGCCAAAAACTGGCTCTTGTGCCATAAAACACCAAACCCAACTCAACTCCAACACCTTCGGTGTACCAACTATCATTTTACAGATATTTTTTCTTTATTATATAAGGATTTCCAATGTAAGACAAAATTTGGGGTACGTTGTCAAATATTAGACATTTCGTTAAACCGGGCTTATTTCGTTAAGGTTCTCTCTAAGCAATATTAAGCTATGGTTGTTATCAGAAAATACCCTTCATTGTATAAGATGTACACAAACAGTTGCTTTTCCTGCTACTTTTTGCTACTTAACGATATAGATCAATTTTTAGTACTTGATTTACATAAAATAATTTCATCCGAATTTCTCATTGTAATTCAAAGTTTATTTCGTTGTAGGGATGTCTTCTAATACATTATTTATTACACAAGGCAAAAACTTTTAAGTATAATGCATAGCTTTGAGGAGAATAATTTCGAGTAAGAATAGAGGATGCTGTTCACATTTTATGGAAATGATTTTAATAGTCAATTGTTATCAATAAGAGTAAATACCGTATCTTTTGTGGAAATTTGCTTCTATCTGAAAGCCATGATTCTTGACAATAGCTCTAGCTCGAATTCTTAATGCCAGTACACTTTTTCTTAGTACTGTCATGCAAATTTTACTCCAATCCACTTGAACCTTTTTCTAAATTCCATTCAGTGTTCTTGGATGTCGTTTTCCTAAAGGCTCGTTTTTAATAAATCAAGAAAGCACAAAAGTCAATTGACAGAAACGTAGGGTGATTTTACACGTGTTTTCTCAAAAAGGATACATTTTATTTCTATTTCTGATTCTTTATTTGATAATTAAGCGGCAGTTGACTTAAACGTGCGACTAGAGGCTTTGTTCCCATGAAGCTCAATTTTATCCTTTCCATATAAGGTTTTAATTTCTTCTTCAAAAAATGGTTCTAAAATAATGCTGCTATACGAGTTGTACTAACACTGCAACTTGTATAGTAGAGTCTGCTGATTGTAGAGTGAATTAATTTTGGTTTTACTTGAATCTTTTTGATTTTTAATTTTAACAGTGTGAAAATCCTGCAAATATAATAAACCCAAACAATTTTTGATTCTCTGGCTCTTAATAAATCAGAAGTTTTCATTTCTATTGTGTGGTGGTTATAAGAACACGCACAATTTTTTTTCTTTCAATAATGATGCTAAGTGAAAAAGTGATGCATTCAAGCTAAGAAAGCACGCACTTAATAATTTTAATTGACATGGAAATATTATAAGAAACTGGTGATGAGATGATGAATATTTTTGTAAATAAAACTGAGAGTTAAAAAAATAGTAGCAAACGCAATAAAATATTTTACACTTTATCACGCACAATGCATCAATTCTAAGTGATTATAAAAGGAATTTAAAATTATGATGGTAGTGGTACGCTGTTTTAAACACGGAATGAAGATTTTCCAATTTCTATCTTAAATGAATAAATGTAGGAACTAAATAAATAGTCCCACAATTAAATCGCACAAAAATAATCTTTTTCTCAGGGGCCATTCTCTACCCCTACCCCGTTTCCCCTAAAACAAAACTGAAGCATGGATGCTCTATTTATCACTTTTGTGGAGGCTAATTTCTGCAGTATATTATTTTTTGTAATGGTTCCCAACCTCAAGTACACAAAGAAGTAAAAGTTGGAACAAATTACTTACAAAGAGAGTCTTCCCTGAGACGCATATTTTCTTAAAAGTTTTTCCCTGGGATGTGCGACCTAAGTAGGGAAACACGGATTAAGATACTCGTGTTTGTGCAAACTCCATATAGAACGTGAATCTATTTTGCTGGTACATTTATACTTTTCTTTTATAATTTTTTTGTTTTGAAGAACCCCCTAGGTTTGATTCATGAAGCTCCAGGGCTCCATGGAACACAGTTTGAAGATCACTGCACCATATCCCGCAGCAAATAGTTTTCTCTGCATCTCTTAACACATTTTTGTAAGTCCACATTGATCGTTGCTGTGATTATTTGTTGCTGTGCTGCTTGTTTGTAACACTAACTACTTTGCGCAGAAATCACAGGTTTTCATCATTAAGAAGACATGGTAGACCACTGGATTATTCATGGCGAGTGACAATGCATGAAATTATTTATTCTCATTACTATCTATTGTTCATGGATTGTTGAATTTCCTTACAATTTCCAAAATATAGTGCTTCATGCTTCTTGCTCCAACTATCATTTCACGTTCAAAGTCTGTTTATGCTGTACGCCGTAGTACAGTCATCTTCACGCTTGAAACATTTTTGTATGAACAACTTTTATGAGTACAAATGAAAGTCCTGCACATCATTGCTTTTTTGTTGTTGTTATGTGCATTTCTTACGCGATGCTACCAATATATCTACATTCTTTTATTCCATGTATGTTGCTATTCCATGACTTTTGGTATAGAATGACATTTAGAAATCCTGTCGAAGTGATCTACTGGTGATAAAAATATTCTTCCACATTTAAGTGTTTTATAAAATAATTCGAATGATTATATTTTGCTAAACGACACTTTTATATTACACTAATATGATGTGATAATATATTTCTATTCAAGTTAAAACAAACAATACATCATTACAATACACATTAGTGCTTTCTCACATTAATGATTAAAATTGCAATGAATTTAAATACAATCAATCAGAGTAAAGATAAAAAAAGAAAATTATAACCAATTATATACTTTTACTTTGTCCTTTTGAGGTCTTTTTCTTCCTGTGTAGTGAATTTCTTAGTAGTAAATCTTCACAAAAAAAGAACAAACCTTACACATAGCTTATCCTTTCTTCAGATTCTGTGTACCTTGTGAATTTCGTTTAGCCTTTGGCGGCCATAATGAGGTGTTGCTGGATCAGAACAGCGAAAATAATCGTCTGGACATCCATATTCCTCACCAGCGTTCCTTTTCCCCTGCCATCGCGATTGCACTCGGGGTGGTTCCTTTTTTTCTTTGTTCCTTTGTTGTTGTGTGGCGAGGAAACAGCTCGCACCGATTGATTCCGCATGTCAAACAGGGTTATCAAGAAGGCATCTTTGGTAAATTGATGATTTTCCTCAGACCGAAATGATTCCATTAGGACCTTCTTTCTCTTCCCTGTCACTGAAAGGGAGTGAGGTAATGATGGACGATATTATTTTGCTTATGGGATCAGCTAAGAGGGAGAAAGAAAACCCAGCCTAATCTAGCGAGAAACAAAAAACAAAAAACAAAAAGAGAGAAAACGAGCAAGAAAATTCGAATATCAATTAAGGGTAAATTTTTTTTGGAAAAATATTTCTTAAAAAAAAGCAGAGAGTAAAATTTATATTGATGGAAAGATCAGGTTAGCAAAAAACATTTTAGGATGTTGAATTTTTTATTAGTTGATTTTAAAAGGGAGTTGCTCCATGATACAGAATAATTTTCAGTTGTTTTGCATGAGCTTAGAAAGATAAACTTTTCAATGAACTTATTCATCACAATAATTTTGGTGTGTTCATTAATTGGTGTCCATAATTTAAAAACCAGTGATTACAAAAAGAAAAGAAATTTAAAATGATTAAATTTTGCTTATAGTTCGCTGTTTTAACGGGCTCTTTTTTCCAAAGAATTTGAGTCTGATCATTTAAAAGTGAAGTCTCTCTCTGACATAAATCAAGCATTGTCTCACATAGATGAGCGTTATATATTAAAGAAAATATCAAAATTTTAAAGGCGTCATTCTATCACAGTTAATAACACACATTGAGTGTACAAATAATTATATAAGAATGAAAAGTCAAACATTTGCGAAAGGGTGGTGGTGGCTAGTTATAAAAAATTGAAGGAGAAGGGGTTGGTTTTATTTAAAGTGTTTTTCTTTAAATGGCCGAGCCCCTTTGCTTTTTGTTTATTTTAAAAAATGGAGATCATTCAAGTGTTTGTTTTTGATTGAATTTATGTTATCATAAAATAGATAATTTAAAGTACATTGGAATAAATTTTTTAAATTTTAATTTTTCTTATTAATGTCGCATTAAAAGAAACGTGGTTGCTATTGGCGTTATGCCCAAGGTTTAGGCTGCAAAAGAGTTCGGAAGGACAAATACCGACCCCAGTAAACAACTGTCTTCGAACTCAGTCTTTAATGAACGAAACATTCTTTTTAGATGTCTACTGATAAATTTAATCAGAACTTGCTTACCACCATGATTACATGGATTTAAGCCCCAATTATATTTTTTATAGTATATACATATTCAGAGAAAAAAATTTACTGGCTGAAAAAATTAAATTAAAAAAATATATAAATCATTAAAAAAAGATGCAAATACGGCATGTGATACAAAGTATACAAAGAAAGAGGGTAATTGGCATTTTAAGAAACAGGTGCAGTATTGACAAAATATATGTATATACAAAAATTATATTTTCGATTAATTGTAATCAGAAAAAAGAAACTTTTGAGCACTGAAATTTTTTTAAAAAAAAGAAACTAATAACCAGGAAAAAATATTGTATTTTGTCAGAGACATTTTTTACGAGTTTAAAACAAGAAATGAACTTCAAAGGAATATTTGAATTATTAACTAAAGAGCTAAGCCATGATTTACGGGATGTATCAGTGAGCTCAGTAAGGTAAATTTTTTTTTGTGAAAGTGCAATGGAACACATAGTGAACTGCTTTTCTAATGCCTCCAAAAAGACAATTGAGGCTTGTTTTTACTTTAAATCTATGAAAGTAATATGGGAACTGGTAATGGTTAGCTAAAAATTGAACAATGCGCTTAGCATAAGAAAAAATAGTTGTATGAATAAGATAATAATAAAGAACTGTATAAATAAGAAAAGACACGGTATTTCATAATTTTCAATGATACATAGTAGCTGCTATGAATATAATTTGAATTCATTTTTATAAACAAAATATTTTTGCAAAGAAGCAAAATAAAATGGAATATATGTTTATGTTGTTAAACGTACTAAAAGAAAAAAGTGTAATATAAGTCCACCTATTTATCTCTTCTTATTTAACAAGTAATAAAAAAATATTTTTTAAAGTCAATTCCTAAAAGAAAATTTTTATTTTAGTTAATTAAATTTATTGTGATTTTGAAAAAAACTATATGAACAAGTGCCATCCACTACAAGTCTAAAAAAATATATTTGAAGCCAAGGAAAATTCGTTAGAAAAACTTACTGGCGCCATCTATTGGTACTAAATTTAACTTTGTCAGAAATAACGCAGAATAAATTTTAAAACCCAAAAATAAAATTTGCCAATAGTTAATATTTAAAATTTTTATTAACATCAAGTGTAATCCACTACAAGTTTAAAAAACTGTATTTGAGCTTCAGTGGAAGAATAAAAAGTATTTTTTATGACGATTGAAAATTTGAACAATACATATATTACGTGTTATATATAGGGAGATAGTGAACTAATTGCTTAAGGATTGAAAAAATTTAAAGATATTTCAAATGGATGTTTATAGAAGTATGCAAATGAAATGGAAACTCTTAAAATATGTTCAGGGTTTAAGAAATATAAAAATTACGACCAAGTATAATTCAACTCTAATCGAAGGGGAAAAAATAGATTATACCAAGAATTTAATTTTAATTCTCCATTCTTACAATAAATTATTAACTAAAGAATTTATAATGTGTTACAGAAATTCTATAAAAACACGTTTACATCAATGGATATTCTTTAAATTCCTCATTTCTTAAATATTACATTAGACTGATTATTCATCAACATTCCACGCTCAAGCTAAATCAGTGCTTCTCAAACTTTCAATACTGGCAATACTTTCAATATATACAATAGTAATGTACTGAATACGTGTAAATGCACTGACGCTAAAACTACAAAACTATCTTGGTATTAACCGTAAAATTAATAAGATAAGTATATTAAAATTTTACCATATGTAGCTTTAGTAGTATATATATATATATATTTTCTCAGGTACAAATTGGAACAGATTGTAAAATTCGGTGGCTGCTTTCAAGACAAAATATAGATCTCAGCCCAATATATAGAAAATGCACTCACAGAGTGACAATTTCTAATCGTAAACCTTCCTTTGAAAAACTTTCCTCTGCAAGACAAGCCCACGGAAGTCGCAAATACTTTTTAAACTTGCTCTTAATTTAGTATTAATAAATTAGTTATAAAATACCTTGTGCAGCACTGATACATTAAAATTATACTGTCTGAAGTACCCGCTCTTCGAACGAGTTCATATTTTTAAAAAAAACTAAAACATTCTTGATAAATAGCTGAATTGTCAGGAGAGTAAACCCAAATGCGCGACGATGTTTACTAAAATGTAAAATATTTTAAAATGAATGCTCATATTATAATTAGTTTTAAGCGAACAGAGTAATTTTAAACCTCACAGAATTAGCATTTTGAATTCATGTTAAACAATGAAAAATAATATAAAATTCCAATGAAAAATAATAGTGTTATTTTTAATATTTAAAGCTAGAAGACTTCAAAATGTTTTATCCGCTGGCGAAACACACTCGATGCTAGCCCGTTAATGGTCACACTTGGGGTAATTGAGTCACTCCAATCCTTTTTTTTTTCATAATTATTTTGTGTACGTCACAAATCGTTATTCCAGTGCATAATTTAAAAGAAGTAAACTTGCCACTTACCTACTTTCCAAGAACTTTTCAATTTTTTCTTTGGTAACAAATAACAGTATTGCCAGAGATGTAACGATTTTGGCCAGTCCTGTGTGTCCCTTGCAGGCCCTCCGCTGGGATTAAAGTGATTATGATAATATTTGTATTTATTGTGCTAAAAATTGTGCAAAACTTTTCATTATGCTTTATTTGTTTGAGAATGTAAAAAATAAGTCTTGGTAAATAATCTTTCAGGTAGGTGGATTTCCAAATATCATGGCTCTTTTTGCATTGAAAAAGTGCAACAAGAGAAATACATTACTTACAACTTCTAAATGAGAAATGCATTGCATATAGAGGGGTCTTAACTAGCACATACCAATAACTTAGAAGGTCAAACAGATATCAGCAAAACAGATTACAGCTATATGTTGCCCACACTAGCTACCATAGCTCCATGATATGAGATGTATTTAAAGTCAGAGTGATTGCGTTGGCTTCCTTAAGGTAATATCCATCTCAGAACAAGTAAGTAATGCATGTTACAAGGAACGCAAAGTTATAACCACCAGTTTGCCCCACTGAAAGACTCACATCTGGACAATTGAGTGCACCAAAACAATCAAGTGGGTCAGTATTGTCAAGGATGATCAACTGCTACCTCTAGGCAGATATATGTGAGCAATTTGAAGGGGTTTTCGGGACGTCACTGATAATCGCATATCAACTCAGATAAGAAAAAAATGTTTGTCCCAATTAATTCGAACAGTATAGTAGTTATTTAGATATGTAAAAATAAACAACATTTAATTCCAGCATACGGAAACATTGCTGTTTGAACACAAAAGATTTTATTTTTCACATTAACGAGTGCCTGGTAGATAATGTGCAAAATTATCTAGATAAGCACACAGATTACTTAGTTATTTTTGAGAAATGAAATATTCTCTCCCACTTACTTTAACGGATACCCCAATAAATGGGCTGATTACCCAGGAAATCTGCAGATTAGCTGATTTCTGCACTTAAGCGGCCAACATAAAATAGAAAAAAGGAGATTGACCTTTTGATTTTTAAAAATATAGGCAACATTTCAAAACATGCACTCCTATACTTTGGTGAGATTAGTATAATTTGTGTTATTCTAATAACAGAAAAGAGCACGTCAGCTTGAATCATATTCCTACTGATAAATAAAGCACGCGATCTTTTTAATTAGTTCTAGTTACGCAACAATTTGATTGAAAGGAGAATCACGAATCCATTATTAATGAACTTCCGCCTAAGGATAATAGATGCGTATTGTAGCGTATGATGACGAATTTTTTTATTCAGTCAAAATTACTGCATTATAATGTTATTAAGTAAAAGAAGAAAGTGATCTAATTAGAGTTCAGTGCCTTCTCTCTAAATAATGCAGGAGGCTCTTGTTTATGGAACGTGAAATTCTGAATCAAAAAGAAGTAGATTATAAGAATAATACTTATTCAGTCTAAACCTAACAATGTCCAGTTAGAATCCTTTTCAGCTTTCTTAATAAATATATAATCGAGAGCGCATTTTTTTTTTAAATTTTAGGATTTATCAAATGTAGCCATTGCCCTCTAGCTATGTATATATATGCTGGGGGTATTTGCCGACTCCACATGTGGACTTTTTAGCGGCCGTTTTGTTCAACCGATTGACATGAAATTTCAAGGTATTGTTAGTTATTTAAAGGTGTGCGTTTAAGATCCCGTGAACGGCAGCAAAATGGCACTACGGTTATGGTTATAATGACGGAAACTCGAAAATTACGAATGGCAACACCCATTTATTTAGTCGCAAAATGATCAACATGTGCAACAGATCTTCATGGGGTAAAAAATCCATGATCAAGGAAGGAATTTTGTATATGACAGAGGGGCAAGACACCCGTCCTTTAGAGGACTACACAGATCGGAGAAAAGAAGATTTTTACGTAGAAGTTACACACGAGGTGCAATTATTCCTCATGAGTTCCATCAGGAAGCAATCACGCGCATTGCAAGAAGCGGGAGACTGCGGACAATAAAGCCGGAGCAATAACATAGCACGGGGGATGTTTGCAGTCTCATGTTGATAGAGTCTTTCAAATCTGGCAAAGTTTGAAGATTGCATCTGTACGCTATAGATTTGAGATATCTCAATTCAGAAATCCATAGGGTTGGGCATCACGGAGGCCATGGAAATGGAAAATGGTGTGAGATGACGCAGTCATAAAATGTGTTCCTGAACCCTGCGAATAGACATCTCTTTTTGCGGAGGTGCACCATCTTACACATCAAACGATGTCATTTTAGTGCATTTCGTTGCCCACAATTCTGGTATGATGTAATTTTACCATATGGCTGCATAGTGAGAGCCTGTTTCAAACCCTTTTGGTGTCGTTTTCTGCCAAAAGTAGGGACCTAGAACAACTGTATCTGCAATGCTGCCGCACCGTTACCAAGTAATTTTGCGTCATATAAAGGTACTGATGCCGCATGATGTCACAACGATGTGGATTCGTGTTTGCCCAATGCACACAATTTTGCAGTTGAAGTTGCCAGTTAATGTGAAATGTCCTTCTTCCGTCCATGATATACGAAATGTCAGTCGATATCGCAGTATTTCAAATCTGTTGGTTAAATAGTTCAAAAACAGGAACTTTTATCTATAACATCCCGGCAAACCCACACCTCATCAGCAGAAGTCTATTTCCGCAAAGCTGTTTCTCTTATAGCATATTTCTGCTCAACAAAATAAACACTGTAAGGCCTCCTCAAGAATTTCCTTTGGTTGTCAATTTCGGTAAAACCCGTTCTTAAGCGTTGCCAAATCAAAATAGCTACCAAATACTGTAAGCATGAACGCGAACAGTTTTCCGCACTATTGGTTACATGCGACATTTTGGCTACATATCACTTTTTATGAACACACTCTTGAACCTTTCCTTAAGTAAGGGGGCTTTAGAAAAAATAAAACGAAAATAGATCAAGTATTTTGGTAGAAATATGCTTACGACTCAGCGAAACTCCTGCAAATTTTGGAACGGTACGGTTTGGAATTCAATGGTGTGGATTTGTACATATATATCTATATATAAGTCCCCAATAAATATACAAACATTCAAATTTGTATACGATATCTATAGGAAAGGATTGAAAAAATCTAGTCTATTCAAATCCCCAAACCTATTATTTAGAATTTTTTTATTCACAATTCACAAATATATGGAGTAAAACATGCATTCATATATTACAAAAAATAATGAAACGTTATTGTATATTTAATTAAAAAATATTTTTACATGATCTACATTTTATTAGCAATAAAAAAGCTTCCTGATTCAAAAAAGGTTATATTAAAAAAATATACAACGCATATTTTTATCATTTTAGTATTTTTCTATGTTCGTTTAACTAATGAGTTAATTCATGTTTTTGCTTCAACTCAAATGTATATATATTAGGTTGGCGAAAAAGAAATCCATTATTTTGCATGAGGGAAATTCAAAACTTTTGTTTATGCTTCGGATTGTCCGATTTGGGTCCAAATATGTACCGTCTTGTTCGCGCGATTTATTTGTCATTTTAAAGGTAGCTTCATATTGCCTCTCTCATAGAAGTCTTGGCCTTTATTGGCGAAAAACTCTAGCAATCGATTTTTACAATCTTCTTCTCTTGATTCAATTTCTTATCACTCTGGAAGTTTTGAAATGCGAGAAAAAGGTTGGTGTTAATCGTTTGGTGCCAGGTCCAGACTATATGGAGGATGCATTAAAAACTTCCCAACCAAGCTCCCAGGTTTCTGGTGAGTCACTACAGACGTGTATGGCATAGGTTATCCTGATGGAACACAACACACCTCCTCTGTTGGACGATTCACAGCGTTTCTGGCAGTCACTAGCTAAACGGTCCAGTTGTTGACAGTAGATATCTGAATTTAGTGTTGGCCCAACAGAGCTTAACTCATAATAAATGATTCTTTTCAGTCCCACGAAATACACGATAGAACCTTCCTGGATGTTAGTCCTGGTTTGGCCCACCGTTTGAGCTGCTTCATCACGCTTTGACCCTGATCGTTTTGCACAATATTGTCGTATGTGACCCATTTCTCATCCCAGTCACCATCCGTTTTAGAAAAGGGGTCGATTTCATTCCGTTTGCCAGGGCTTCGCAGATGGAAATTCGATCCATCATGTTTTTGATTGTGGCACACAAACATCGAAGCTAACGGATCAACTTTGCTCAAATGGCTTAAAAACTGTTTTATGGGGTCAATCTATAGCTCCTGGGCAATGCTACTACTACTAACATGCCGGCCAACTTTGATTATTTTTGTGATTTTATTGACATTTTTGATGACGGTCATGGGGAAACTTTAACATCAAAAATGCCTGTACGGAATTGACGAAATCAAAATTGTACGTAATTGACTGTTACAGTATCGGCACCATAAACACCATTTACAATTTCAGCTGCCTGGCTTGCATTTTCTCCTTTATCAAAGAAAACTGTAAAACGTACCGAATTTTCTCTTTGTTGACTTCCATTTTTAACACCTTATAACTCACAACTGAATGGAACAAACAATAAACAGCAAAATAAATTTTTTAGTGTGAAATGTCACCTTGACAACGAGCATAAATTTGAAATTGTCCTGATCAATACTTCACGAGATATATCGAAACTACAGCCATCTACCGAAAAATAATGGATTTCTCTTACAACTGCATCATAGCGGTACTCATATTTCTTTGAAAACAAATTACCAGAGAAAAAATTACATTTCTTAATAATATGAGATTTATTTGTAACTCATGTATAGATGCATAATAAAAAACAAATTCTTCTATAGAAGCGTTACATTGTTATTGTATTCCATATACAGGGCAACTTTCATAAGTTTTTGTGCATATTTCATATAAAATATATTAACCCCATATCTTTTTCTTCGAAACCAAATGATATGTAAGTAATATACAAACGCAGATTTTTAGAAGGAGAACAATAGTTTTGTTTATTTATTTGTCTTATAATTCTGATACACTTGTAAACATATTTTTTCTTGCATATGTTCATATCTTTTATTCAGATGATGTAAATTGAGTCTGATATATTCGCTTTTATCTTCTTTTGTTCTTTTCTTCATCTAAACTAATATTTTGCATCCTTTTATAGTAAAAGCTCAAGATCAAAGCTTTTTTGAGATTTTGGAATTCCAATGCATTGTAAAGAGATATAAAAGTGAACTTGGGCGGCAAAATATACATCCTCTTTCGTACCTGATTCTATCGGCTTTTGCAGAATAAATGAGTAAATATAACTGTAGCAAGTATTCCCATAAAACAATCACTCAACAACATACTAAAGATGTGAATACAGGATAATAATATATTATCTACATTCAAATTCCCCTTTCTTCAACTTTTATTTATTTTACTAAAATACATGATGTCGATGCAACTGTAAAATTTACTGCGAAAAAAGTATACATTGTGGTAGGATAAGCTTATGTAGGAAATATTTGCTGTGCAATATTTGAATTATAAATGTTAGAGTTTCGCAATTGCTTTAGAATATGAATAAAGTTAAAAGATAAAACATACAAAATAGAACAGTAATGTAAAAGAATATTTTTTAAAAGTAAATTTAAAACTTGTTTTTATTTGGTTTGTATCATGGATTCTTTGTCGAAGTTTCACATTTGAGTGAATGTGTGTTATTTTATTAACTTCTCATTTTGCAGCTATTTTTAGTTTTATTGAGGTATCGGCCGGTGTAGTAGGGTAGCTGACCTGCCTCTTAAGCCTAGGGTTATAAGCTGGAATCGATAGATTTTCTGGATGCAAAAATTATGAGTATGCATGTCATATGATTATGCGGCAAGCAAAAGATCCCTTGGTAAAAGCCGTTTGGCATGGCATTTACTTCTCGTAAATTAGTACGACGACATTTGGCATCCGACAGGTGCTTCATTTACGATAAAATTAAAAGGGGAAAGATTATGAGTCATTGTTAGCATCGCCACTAGATAATACTAACAATGAAATATTTCTCACACTTTTCGACGCCGTGATTGAAAAGGCTTAGCTGCCAAAATGCAGCCCCATTTGAAAAAAAAAAAGTTTCATTAGTGATTGACTGTACTTTTGAATAGTGCTCGCCTACACACAAGTGACGAGGACGACACCCCATTCTCCAAAATTTTACACCACACGGAGCAGGGAATACTTTGACCTTCAACGGAGTTTAACACCAGTGCTTCTCAAACTTTCAATATTTGCGACCCAATTTTCAATAATAATTTTCATCGCGTCCCCCTTCGTACAAGAACCATACAATAACAATGTATTGAATGCAACAATAATGCAATTTGCGATAATAAGCATTAAATTTTGTATATAATTTTGTGTATGACAAACCCATGAGAGTCCACAGTAGTTATTAAACTAGTTCTTTACTTAGTATTGAGAGATTAGTTATCAAATACATTAGGCTGTACTGATACATTTAGAAGTATATTATATCAGTGTTTTTTATTATGTCATAATGTATTTTATTTTGATTCCTTTCAATAAATATGTAATTTTTAAAATCTTTTATTTTCGACATGCTCGGCCCCCTCGTTCGGTTACCACGCCCCCAAGGGGCATCTAATTTCAGAAACGCTGGTTTTAACGTGTATCAGCCTCTGTATACGGCGAAACTTCATGACGTAGACTTCAAACCTGCGACTCAACAACAACATAGCGGTAGACAAGCAAAACAATGCGTTCAGTATTCTCTTGCTTTAGATTCCTCTTGGCTCACCTCTCTATATATTTATTTATTTATTAATCTTGGTGGAATTTTCAATCGTTAATAAATACTTTTTGTATACATTTGAGATCTTGTTTATATACATGATTATTTTGGATAGCAGCCACAATAATTTAATTATAATTAATAAAAATCAATGGATTAAAACTAATTATTTAAAGAATTACAAATACAGCCATGTTAGCATCCTTTTTGGCAACTTAGCGACCCTTTTGACGTGTCAAAACTTGCAAAGGTTTTTTTCTCACGTTTTAAAGCTTTCAGTTGAACTGAAATTTTATATACACGATTGTTTTGGATGACAATATGATATTTAAATGATAATTAGCAAAATTAATTACCACTAAATGTTGTGATTCTGTCATATGTATATACATCTTTACTCATGGGGTACAACTATTTTAATAAAAAGTAGGTAAAATAAAATTTTTCTTTGTTGATCTAAGTAGGAATTGACTTAAATTTTTTTATACTGTTTTTACCGCGTTTTTATTAACTCGCTTTCTTATTTTTCTGGGTGCAATTTTGTAATTGATTTTTAAACTAACTTCCCGATGAGCTAGAGACGAAATTTGGATCACTTAGCTCCAGAAGTGGATGGCAATGCATGAAAATGAAAAGGTAAGAAAAAGAAGTTCTAGTCACGAACCCAGGCCCCGAAAGAGGCTTGTATGTTTTGTGGAGTGGGTGGCAATTGATTTAGCAAACTTCGCGATGACTGGGAGGCTTGAAATTTGGACCACAGCTCAGAAGTGGACCAATGAATGAAAATGTGAAAAAAGTTTTAGTCTCAACACGAGCCTTCAGAGGTGGGCTCCAAATTTTCGTGGGACTCTGGAACTTACACGAATTTAGGGGCGACTAAGACCCCCTGTCTATAGCTTTTGGGTGAAGTTTTGCGTCAAGTATTCAGTTTCGTGGCTCTGGGGTCAAGGAATGGCCCCCCAGGTTACCATGCTTTTTACTAAGTCGGCACAAAAAAATCACTTTGGTGAGCGTAATAGTGCGCACTTTTTGACCGTGTGAACCGCGCGCCAATGAGTAAGCCTGCCAGCTAGGTGAAGAAAGCATATGCAAATAGCCACGATGCAAAAATTTCTCCTTATTGTTTACCAGTAACTGTTTTGATGTATTGTAACGCTGCACTCAATTTAATTTGAAGGAGTTTGGTGAAATGACAGGAATGAGTTGATTTGAGCTAACTGCACCTAATAATTCTTTGAGAGCAGTTTACAGCTACCGCAGAGGTAGTTCCTTGTATTTAGAAAAGCAAAATATGAAAAGAAATAAAAACTATTTTATTTATTCACAATATTATTGCAAGTACGGGTCTGAGTGTTGTTTGACGAAATCATTTAAGTAAATAAAATAGTTATTCATTACCATGTTTTATTAACTCGCTATCTTGTCTGTACGGGTTAGATTTTTGTAATTGATTTTAAACTAAACTTACATTAGACTAGAGGCTTGAAATCTTGATCATAGCTCAGAAGTGGATGACAATGCATGAAAATGTGAAAAAAGAAGAAATGAACGAAAAGGAGGAGAGAAAGATGAAGAAAAGGAAAAAGACAAAAACAAAAATTATGCTCTTTTGAGTCCGTCATAAAAACATGATACATTAAAATTTGTTTTAGATAATGTACTTGTTTCTTTGTTACTTAAGACAACTGTATGCCCTCGTATTGTTTGATAGATGAATGTAAAGGGAGGCTGTTTTGAATGCATTGGTAGCGGACTGATATAACTCAACAGAACTTATTCACACTGTGTTTTTTTTTTTATTACACATGGCGATACTGAAAACTATTTAAAAAGCCTCCTAGTTGTATTAACCCTAGTTATAATTAGTATCCCTTCTAGTTATAATAAAATAAAATGCACGAAAAAGACAAACATGTGAAATTATGTAAGTTTCATTAAAATATCTTCAATTTTGCTCAGCCTGAAGGAAAATAAAAGCATAAAATATTAGAAACATAACCTTTTATAATTTATATATAAAATGTAAACTAATTAACCTAAATCTAAATTCTATTTTTTTCCAAAAGAAGTAAGAAGTACAAATATGTAATCAGGAATGTAATTCGTACAATTATTTACAATTTCGAATATTTTTCCCGTGTAGATTGATTCTTTTGGAAGAGATTTGTGTAGAAACATGTTAGAATTCTTTGGACTGTAGATGTCGTATAAAAACGTTCCAAGGCTCTCAAAGTAGCTAAACTAGCTATCTATGTTGATTCTTTGGTTATAATACAATGATGGAGAGAAGACTTTAAAAGAAATACAAATTTTTTCTTTCAAAACGTGATAGTGAGGAATTACTCCAATTAATCACTTTTGCGTGACGCATAGTGGGAGTCAATACGCTCAAAAGTTATCAAAAATTAAAAAAAAAAAAATGTAAAGTGATTTCAGAGTAACACTTCGTACAGTATTTAATTAAAATACTAACTAAAGTAATATTTAGCAGCATTTAAATTCTTCATAACAAACGTAGGAGTACAAATGTACGAAGTTCTTTACTTCATTGAAGTATACTTACATCATGCACAGACTGACCTATTTAGTATTATTGATTTATGGGCAATTTTAGAGTAGTTTCACGGTAAAGAAATTATTATTATTTTTTGTATTTTTTGGTGTAAAACCTTTACCTTCAAGTTATAGAGTTTCACGCTACTGGAGTGAATTTTAGATTGTCACAATCCCCGAGGTACCCTAGTGATCTTTTCCTTTTCCCAAAGGGTTTACTATCTTTGGTAAACACGGGTGTCACTACCAGGGGTACCCCAGTGATCCTTCTCTATTTTTGACCCTCCATCTTGCCATCCAATTTCTTCTTTTCCCATCCAGACCACAGACCTGCAGAATGTTTGGCACCAGTATAGCCAAAAACTGGCTCTTGTGCCATAAAACACCAAACCCAACTCAACTCCAACACCTTCGGTGTACCAACTATCATTTTACAGATATTTTTTCTTTATTATATAAGGATTTCCAATGTAAGACAAAATTTGGGGTACGTTGTCAAATATTAGACATTTCGTTAAACCGGGCTTATTTCGTTAAGGTTCTCTCTAAGCAATATTAAGCTATGGTTGTTATCAGAAAATACCCTTCATTGTATAAGATCTACACAAACAATTCTTTTTTCCTGCTACTTTTTGCTACTTAACGATATAAATCAATTTTTAGTACTTGATTTACATAAAATAATTTCATCCGAATTTCTCATTGTAATTCAAAGTTAATTTCGTTGTAGGGATGTCTTCTAATACATTATTTATTACAAGGCAAAAACCTTTAAGTATAATGCATAGCTTTGAGGAGAATAGTTTCGAGTAAGAGTAGAGGATGCTGTTCACATTTTATGGAAATGATTTTAATAGTCAATTGTTATCAATACGAGTAAATACCGTATTTTTTGTGGAAATTTACTTCTATCTGAAAGCCATGATTCTTGACAATAGCTCTAGCTCGAATTTTTAATGCCAGTATACTTTTTCTTAGTACTGTCATGCAAATTTTACTCCAATCCTCTTGAACCTTTTTCCAAATTCCCTTCAGTGTTCTTGGATGTCGTTTTCCTAAGGCTCGTTTTAATAAATCGAAAGCACAAAAGTCAATTGACGAAACGTAGGGTGATTTTACACGTGTTTTCTCAAAAGGGATACATTTTATTCCTATTTCTGATTCTTTATTTGCTAATTAAGCGGCAGTTGACTTAAACGTGTGACTAGAGGCTTTGTTCCCATGAAGCTCAATTTTATCAATATCCTTTCCATATAAGGTTTTAATTTCTTCTTCAAAAAATGGTTCTAAAATAATGCTGCTATACGAGTTGTACTAACACTGCAACTTGTATAGTAGAGTCTGCTGATTGTAGAGTGAATTAATTTTGGTTTTACTTGAATCTTTTTTGATTTTTAATTTGCGCTGGTGTTAGAAAATCCTGCAAATATAATGAATCCCAAACAATTTCTGATTCTCTGGCCCTTAATAAATCAGAAGTTTTCATTTCTATCGTGTGGTTATAAGCACACGCACAATTTTTTTCTTTGAATAATGATGCTAACTGAAAACGTGATGCATTCAAGCTAAGAAAGCACGCACTTAATCATTTTAATTGACATGGAAATATTATAAGAAACTGGTGATGAGATGATGAATATTTTTGTAAATAAAACTGAGAGTTAAAAAAATAGTAGCAAACGCAATAAAATATTTTACACTTTATCACGCACAATGATTACATTGCATCAATTCCTAAGTGATTATAAAAGAATTTAAAAATTATGATAGTAATTAATTTTTGCTGTTTAAACACGGAATGAAGATTTTCCAATTTCTATCTTAAATGAATAAATGTAGGAACTAAATAAATAGTCCCACAATTAAATCGCACAAAAATAATCTTTTTCTCAGGGGCCATTCTCTACCCCTACCCCGTTTCCCTAAAAACCGAAACTGAAGCATGGGATGCTCTGTTATACACTTTTTGTGGAGGCTAGTACAGTATATTATTTTTTGTAGTGGTTCCCAACCTCAAGTACACAAAGAAGTAAAAGTTGGAACAAATTACTTACAAAGAGGGTCTTCCTTGAGAAGCATATTTTCTTAAAAGTTTTTCCCCTGGGATGTGCGACCTACGTAGGGAAACACGGATTAAGATACTCATGTTAGTGCAAACTCCATACAGAACGTGAATCTATTTTGCAGGTACATTTATACTTTTCTTTTACAATTTTTTTTGTTTTGAAGAACCCCTTAGGTTTGATTCATGAAGCCCCAGGGCTGCATGGAACACAGTTTGAAGATCACTGCACCATATCCCGCAGCAAATAGTTTTCTCTGCCATCTCTTAACACATTTTTTGAGTCCCACATTGATCGTTGCTGTGATTATTTGTTTCTGTGCTGCTTGTTTGTAACACTAACTACTTTGCGCAGAAGTCGCAGGTTTTCATCATTAAGAAGACATGGTAGACCACTGGATTGTTCATGGCGAGTGACAAAATGCATGAAATTATTTATTCTCATTACTATCTATTGTTCACGGATTGTTAAATTTCCTTGCAATTTCTAAAATATAGTGCTCCGTGCTTCTTGCTCCAACTATCATTTCACGTTCAAAGCCTATTTATGCTGTACGCTCGTAGTACAGTCATCTTTACGCTTGAAACATTTTTGTATGAATAACTTTTATGAGTACAAACGAAAGTCCTGCACATCATTGGTTTTTTTGCTGTTGTGTGCATTTCTTACGCGATGCTACCAATATATCTACATTCTTTTATTCCGTGTATGTTGCTATTCCATGACTTTTGGTAGTGAATGACATTTAGAAATCCTGTCGAAGCGATCAACTGGTGATAAAAATATTCTTCCACATTTAAGTGTTTTATAAAATAATTCGCGAATGGTTATATTTTGCTGAACGATACTTTTATATTACACTAATATGTGATAATATATTTCTATTCAAGTTAAAATAATAAATCATTACAATACACATTAGTGCTTTCTCACATTAATGATTAAAATTGCAATGAATATACGTACAGAGTGAAGATAAAAAAAGAAAATTATAACCCATTATATACTTTTACTTTGTCCTTTTGAGGTCTTTTTCTTCCTGTGTAGTGAATTTCTTAGTAGTAAATCTTCACAAAAAAAGAACAAACCTTACACATAGCTTATCCTTTCTTCAGATTCTGTGTACCTTGTGAATTTCGTTTAGCCTTTGGCGGCCATAATGAGGTGTTGCTGGATCAGAACAGCGAAAATAATCGTCTGGACATCCATATTCCTCACCAGCGTTCCTTTTCCCCTGCCATCGCGATTGCACTCGGGGTGGTTCCTTTTCTTTGTTCCTTTGTTGTTGTGTGGCGAGGAAACAGCTCGCACCGATTGATTCCGCATGTCAAACAGGGTTATCAAGAAGGCATCTTTGGTAAATTGATGATTTTCCTCAGACCGAAATGATTCCATTAGGACCTTCTTTCTCTTCCCTGTCACTGAAAGGGAGTGAGGTAATGATGGACGATATTATTTTGCTTATGGGATCAGCTAAGAGGGAGAAAGAAAACCCAACCTAATCTAACTTGAGAAACAAAAAAAAAAAAAAAAAAAGAGGGAGTGAAAACGAGCAAGAAAATTCGAATATCAATTAAGGGTGAATTTTTTTAGGAAAATATTTCTTAAAAAAAAGCAGAGAGTAAAAAAGTTATATTGATGGAAAGATCAGGTTAGCAAAAAACATTTTAGGATGTTGAATTTTTTATTAGTTGATTTTAAAAGGGAGTTGCTCCATGATACAGAATAATTTTCAGTTGTTTTGCATGAGCTTAGAAAAGATAAACTTTTCAATGAACTTATTCATCACAATAATTTTGGTGTGTCCATTAATTGGTGTCCATAATTTAAAAACCAGTGATTACAAAAAGAAAAGAAATTTAAAATGGTTAAATTTTGCTTATAGTTCGCTGTTTTAAAGGGCTCTTTTTTCCAAAGAATTTGAGTCTGATCATTTAAAAGTGAAGTCTCTCTCTGACATAAATCAAGCGTTGTCTCACATAGATGAGCGTTATATATTAAAGAAAATATCAAAATTTTAAAGGCGTCATTCTATCACAGTTAATAACACACATGCAAACAGTGTACAAAATAGTATAAGAATGAAAAGTCAAACATTTGCGAAAGGGTGGTGGTGGCTAGTTATAAAAAATTGAAGGAGAAGGGGTTGGTTTTATTTAAAGTGTTTTTTTTTAAATGGCCGAGCCCCTTTGCTTTTTGTTTATTTTAAAATGGAGTCATTTCAAAAGTGTTTGTTTTGATTGAATTTATGTTATCATAAAATAGATAATTTAAAGTACATTGGAATAAATTTTTTAAATTTTAATTTTTCTTATTAATGTCGCATTAAAAGAAACGTGGTTGCTATTGGCGTTATGCCCAAGGGGTTTGAGCTCAAAAGAGTTCGGAGACAAATACCGACCCCAGTAAACAACTGTCTTCGAACTCAGTCTTTAATGAACGAAACATTCTTTTTAGATGTCTACTGATAAATTTAATCAGAACTTGCTTACCACCATGATTACATGGATTTAAGCCCCAATTATATTTTTTATAGTATATACATATTCAGAAAAAATTTTTCTTTGAAAAATTAAATTAAAAAAGTATATAAATCATTAAAAAAAAGATGCAAATACGGCATGTGATACAAAGTATACAAAGAAAGAGAGTAATTGGCATTTTAAGGAACAGGTGCAGTATTGACAAAATATATGTATATACAAAAATTATATTTTCGATTAATTGTAATCAGAAAAAAAAAACTTTTGAGCACTGAAATTTTTTTAAAAAAAGAAACTAATAACCAGGAAAAAATATTGTATTTTGTCAGAGACATTTTTTACGAGTTTAAAACAAGAAATGAACTTCAAAGGAATATTTGAATTATTAACTAAAGAGCTAAGCCATGATTTACGGGATGTATCAGTGAGCTCAGTAAGGTAAATTTTTTTTTGTGAAAGTGCAATGGAACACATAGTGAACTGCTTTTCTAATGCCTCCAAAAAGACAATTGAGGCTTGTTTTTACTTTAAATCTATGAAAGTAATATGGGAACTGGTAATGGTTAGCTAAAAATTGAACAATGCGCTTAGCATAAGAAAAAATAGTTGTATGAATAAGATAATAATAAAGAACTGTATAAATAAGAAAAGACACGGTATTTCATAATTTTCAATGATACATAGTAGCTGCTATGAATATAATTTGAATTCATTTTTATAAACAAAATATTTTTGCAAAGAAGCAAAATAAAATGGAATATATGTTTATGTTGTTAAACGTACTAAAGAAAAAAGTGTAATATAAGTCCACCTATTTATCTCTTCTTATTTAACAAGTAATAAAAAAATATTTTTTAAAGTCAATTCCTACAAAGAAAATTTTTATTTTAGTTAATTAAATTTAATTAATGAATTTTACTTGAAAAAAACTATATGAACAAGTGCCATCCACTACAAGTCTAAAAAAATATATTTGAAGCCAAGGAAAATTCGTTAGAAAAACTTACTGGAGCCATCTATTGGTACTAAATTTAACTTTGTCAGAAATAACGCAGAATAAATTTAAAACTAAAAAATAAAATTTACTTAATGAATTAATATTTAAAATTTTTTTATTAACATCAAGTGTAATCCACTACAAGTTTAAAAAACTGTATTTGAGCTTCAGTGGAAGAATAAAAAGTATTTTTTATGACGATTGAAAATTTGAACAATACATATATTACGTATTATATATAGGGAGATAGTGAACTAATTGTAGGAATTGAAAAAATTTAAAGATATTTCAAATGGATGTTTATAGAAGTATGCAAATGAAATGGAAACTCTTAAAATATGTTCAGGGTTTAAGAAATATAAAAATTACGACCAAGTATAATTCAACTCTAATCGAAGGGGAAAAAATAGATTATACCAAGAATTTAATTTTAATTCTCCATTCTTACAATAAATTATTAACTAAAGAATTTATAATGTGTTACAGAAATTCTATAAAACACGATTCTTATCAATGGATATTCTTTAAATTCCTCATTTCTTAAATATTACATTAGACTGATTATTCATCAACATTCCACGCTCAAGCTAAATCAGTGCTTCTCAAACTTTCAATACTGGCAATACTTTCAATATATACAATAGTAATGTACTGAATACGTGTAAATGCACTGACGCTAAAACTACAAAACTATCTTGGTATTAACCGTAAAATTAATAAGATAAGTATATTAAAATTTTACCATATGTAGCTTTAGTAGTATATATATATATATATTTTCTCAGGTACAAATTGGAACAGATTGTATATAAATTCGGTGGCTGCTTACCTCAAGACAAAATATAGATCTCAGCCCAATATATAGAAATGCACTCACAGAGTGACAATTTCCACAATCGTAAACCTTCCTTTGAAAAAACTTTCCTCTGCAAGACAAGCCCACGGAAGTCGCAAATACTTTTTAAACTTGCTCTTAATTTAGTATTAATAAATTAGTTATAAAATACCTTGTGCAGCACTGATACATTGATAAATTATACTGTCTGAAGTACCCGCTCTTCGAACGAGTTCATATTTTTAAAAAAACTAAAACATTCTTGATAAATAGCTGAATTGTCAGGAGAGTAAACCCAAATCCGGAGATGTTTATAAAATGTAAAATATTTTAAAATAAATTTATTTTATTTAGTTTTAAGGAACAGAGTATTTTAAACCTCACAGAATTAGCATTTTGAATTCGTTAAACTAAAAAAATAATATAAAATTCCAATGTAATAGTGTTATTTTTAATATTTAAACTAGAAGACTTCAAATGTTTTATCCCGCTGGCAGAAACACACTCGATGCTAGCGTTAATGGTCACGCGGGGTAATTGAGTCACTCCAACCTTTTTTTTTTCATAATTATTTTATTGTACACGATACAAATCGTTATTCCAGTGCATAATTTAAGAGAAAGTAAACTTGCCACTTACCTACTTTCAAGAACTTTTCAATTTTTCTTTGGTAACAAATAAACAGTATTGCCAGAATTAACGATTTTGTGATCTGTGTGTCCCTTGCGACCTCACTTCCGGATTAAAAGTGATTATGATAATATTTATGTTATTGCTAAAAAAATTGTGTAAAACTTTTTTCATTATGCTTTATTTGTTTGAGAATACTCAAAAAAAATAAGTTTTCCCAATTTTTTAAGTGAGTGGATTTCCAAATCATAAAACTCTTTTTGCATTGAAAAAAGTGCAACAGAGAAATACTTCTTAAAAATTTCCCCAAATGAAAACAAATGCATAATAGAGGGGGCTTTAACTGTACCAATAACAGAAGGTCAAAAGAATATCAGCAAAAAAGATTACAGCTATAATGTAGATTTCAAAAAAAAATCACAGTGATGTTTTATGTTCCTAAATTTTTTTTTGATTCTGGGGCTGGGATTTGTTTTTCTCTGAAAAATAGTAAAAAACACCATCATGAGATTACAAAAACAAATAAAAAATTTTTTTTTTTGGTTTTTTTGGGTCAAAAAAAAGCTAATTAGGTATTGAAGAAGTTTTTTTTTTTTGGGGAGATGACTTATATCGCCTATAAATTATATCGATAAAAGTGCATTTTTTTTTTTCTGAAGGTATTTTGTTTTGGTTTTTCGTAAAATTAAATTATTTTAAATTTTTATTTTTGAAAGCTCGCGCCCCCCGGGTTGCGCGCCTCACAGTTGAAAACACTGGAATGACTATTGATGACGGTCCCAATACTTTTCATCGTCGTTCACGTGACCAGGATGACACCTGAAAAGCCCCACTTTGGCTTCCCTGCCATGACAATGTGGGGCTTTGAGCCTTACGATTTGAATATCAGCCTTTCCCTTTACGTGGTTCCTTTGGGCATCAGATTTCGAATCCCCGATTTCACTGCTCTGGCTATTGCTGATTGAATATTTTGTTTAAACGCTATCAATATAATTTTTATTTTAAAAAAAGCTTTTTTTTTTAAAAAATTTAATTTCTATTATTATTTTACTTCTGTTTTATTAAGAATTTTTTTAATCAAAAAAAACTTTGAGATTTGACATCATTTTTTTTTTATTCTGAATAGAACA
>BMAV01027502.1:69373-117617 GCA_019973955.1 Trichonephila inaurata madagascariensis | reverse complement strand
AAAATTATTTTGCTTTCCGAATACAAGTTTCAAATGCAAGTCCTTGTGAATTATTCATACCCCATTCTTCCGAATTTGAGTTTTCAAATCGTTTCCTTAAAAAAAAACATTTTTAGGAACATTTCCTGTTTTTTCACAACCCGAGGATCATTAAAAAAACTACTCGTTTTCCTTCCACTTTTTTCCCCCTTTCAATTCGAGAAGAGTGGTTTTATTCAAAATACTGTTTTCCTTTTCATACATTTTGTTTTAAGGTTTTTGTGTAAGATACCCTTTTCCGAAGTTAACGAGATTTGAAAGGTGAATATTTCCTTCGTGAAGGACTTATTAACATTAAAAAGTGTATCCAAAGCAGGAAGAATCTGAAAGAGAGCAGTTCCAATCACACTTCTTCAAAGCAGTAACCTAGGTCAACACGAATGACCTACAAAAACTTGTCGCTGAAGTCTTCCAGCTATGTTAATGTGATACTCTTGGTGTTCTTTTTTTCTTTTACATAAATTAGGTACAAATCTCTTCATTTGATCGTAGGTAAGACTATTATGATCACGAAATTGATGACCCGTAATAATCAAGCCCAAAGAATTGTTTGGGTTTTGACATCCTTAAGAGTAATTTGTGAAGCACCAGCCCGTGGGTTCCCCTGTTCTTCATTTTCTACGCGACCTGTTTCTGTAAGAAAGGACGAAGAATTACGCAAATCGTTCATTTTAAGGTATGTGACAACCCAAAAATTCGCCGTTTTGGTGAAAAGTTTCGAAATTTCTTTTATGTTTTTATTTTATAGCCTATACATTCAAGATTCCAAAAAACACTCTTTATTTTTGTTTCTACGATATCCAGAAGCAAAGTTATAGCATGACTAGTAAACCGGAAATGGAGTTCACAAAACCGGAAGTAGATCCCTACATAAAATATTTTTAAGTTATTGAATTGAAATTTTCAAAACATGTTTTATTTAGTTCTATCTGTGTTATGAATCAAAATCTAATCTCTGTGATTACATTAGGTAGGAGAAAAAGAAATCCATTATTTTTTCGGTAGATGGCTGTAGTGTCCATATCTCTGGAAGTATTGATCAAAGAATTTCAAATTTATGTTCATTATCAAGGTGACAGTTCACACTACAAAAATTCTTTTGTCTTTTTTTGTTTGGTCCATTCAGTTGTGAGTTATAAGGTGTTAAAAATGGAAGTCATCAAAGAGAAAATTCGGTACATTTTACAGTTTTTCTTTGATAAAGGCAACGGTCCGTCGCCAAAAGCCCTCGTGTAGCTAAAACAGTGCGACGTTAATATTCACTCACTCACTCACTTGGCAAAAATGCAAGCCAGGTGGCTGAAATTGCGCATGGTGTTTATGGTGCTGATACTCTGTAACAGCTAATGACGTGCAATTTTGGTTTCTTCGATTTCGTTCAGGCATTTTTGATGTTAAAGATGCACCACGCCCAGGCAGACCCGTCGTGGAAAATGTCGATAAAATCACAGAAATAATCGACGTTGAGCGGTCTGTTAGTCGTCATAGCATTGCCTGGGAGCTAAAGATCAACCATGAAACAGTTTTAAGCCATTTGCTTAAAGTTGGATTCAAAAAGAAGCTCGATGTTTGGGTGCCACACCACACAATTAACAAGCACCAAGGATATCATTGAGGAACATCAACGATTCATATGTAAATGGGTCGATACTTTAACTGCAAAAGGTTTAATAACTAACTTCAGTTTCTCTTTTCTCTCTCATTGTCTCTTTACTTTAAATAGTAATGTTGCTTTTTTTCATAAATCGGGTTTTCCTTAGAGAAACAGGTACTTTTCAATCAAATAATTTATGAAATGTTTTGCCCTTTTATAGGTTTAGTGGAAGGTTGTGAATTGAACCCGTTAGAATTTTCTTCATTTTATCCTTGAATGAATTTTATTTAAAATATTTTTTTCAGAAATATATTTCTCTTAAATTTACCAGTTTTTCAAGTGCCCTATTTTCGGGAAGCAAAAATATTCTTTTTTAAAAGCATTTAATACAAAAGGATTTTAATAAAATTAACTCAGCTAAAAAACCAAACTGTCTACTTATTCATTGCTTAAGAAAATAAACAAACAAAAGCAGTTTCAAAAAATTATATACTGTATCCTATTCGTTTCAAATACCTTTCAGGCAGTGAGTAACTCGCATGCGAGGGATCGAACAACATTCGATTTTGGAAAGCGTAAAAATGTATGTAAATCCTAAGCATCGAGGCAATCTAAGAAGCTTTTCATTCACGAACGTTGGAAAGGAATAATTTTCTCAATTTCATTCTTGTAAACATAATTGTTTCACATAGAATTCGCATACCTAGAAAATTTATTTTATTTGTGTGCGTTTGAAAATCCTTGCTTTGATTATATCGCAAAATATGTAATTAATGAAATTTAGTATAAATATGAGTTATTCAAATGATTCGAATATAAGTTCCTTCAATTTCAGATGTCTCTACTAATCGTTTTATAATTTTCAAAATTTATTTTCTGTGTGAAAGTAACATTTTTACTTTGGTTTCTAGTTTGAGAGTTTTTAATGATTTTCTCATTTATAATTTAAACACTCATTTTGAAATTAACTGGTCATAAATAGTTATATTCACGCATCACGAAGTCATCGGAAATATTAAATCTACAGACTTGAAATATGATAAAAATCTTTCTTTTATTGAGTAGAGATCCGTTAAAAAAAGAGTTTGCGAAAATCGACTCCTAAGGAAAGTTAGAGGGTTGTATATGTAACAAAATACCGTTTGCCTTTTTATGAGTTATTAAAGTTACAGACTTGAAATTTACTAATCATGTTTCTTCTATTGAGTAGAGATCCGCAAAGAACGAGTTTTATTTGAAACATTTCCCAAGCGAGGGGGAGGAGGGAAGGTTAAGGCTTCATTATTGGTACAAATTCCCGTGTTTGAAATATTAGACCTAAGGACTTAAAACTCGATATGTTCCTTTTATTGAGCAGAGATCCAATAGGAAGGGATTTGTGGATATTTACTCTCAAAATTAGTTTGGAGCAGGTTAAAAGTTCGTTATGCATAAATTTCTTATTTTTGGACAATTAGACTTACAGACTTCTATTTTGGTAAACATGCTTTTTTTGTTGAATAGAGATTCGCTAAGAGGATTTTGCGAAAATCTTCTCCGAAAGGGTGTTACTGGGGCTTTTATAAATAAAGCAATTCCTTAAAAAATAATTTTCAATAGCTACAACGGCTTTCAAAAATTCAATTTTTTTACTTCATGTTGATTTTATACTAACGTCTGATAAACAATACGTATATGTCTCCCTACTCCAGCAGTTTGAATGAAATAAAGGGTCATCATCTTTCTGCTGTACAATATCAAATAAAAAATACGCGTTTACAGATAGGGTTCGATAAAATCCAAAACTAATTAACCCCTCTACGTCCGATTAAAAGTTACTCAATTCGCACCCCAGTGGCACTGTGCTTTTACATAAGGTTGCGTATGCTGTGTGTAGGGGGAATAGAAAAGGCACATATCAGCAAATTCTTCTCTGAAATGCGTAAATCCTTCGCAAACACTGTAAAGTTCCTTTTATTGCATTCCAGAGTCACCGCAATAGTTCTATTGATAGCAGCGCAAAGAAAATAGCCATATTTTGGTAGGACGTATATATACGTCCGAGGCAATCAGCGCATCATTTGAGCAGGATGGATATATACACCAGCGGCAGTTAAGTAGTAATGACCAATTATATAATCTGTAAGGAAAAGAAAGAAAAATTATAAAAAATAATTATTTTCAAATTTAATATTGAATTAAATTTATGTTTATGTTTAAAATTGAAGTGAATGTAAACATTAGAAAAAGACGTATGAGAAAAGAATTTACTTTTAGAACTTAAAAAAAACATGGAAAAAAGAATTTTTTTTTTAATATATAAAAATCTAATATCAAGATACGTTTTGAAAGCTAAAGTTAATTTAGATAAGATTAGATAAGGTTTATATATATGAAAAAATATTTAAAAGTTGAATAATATGGATTTATTTTACTTAAGAACAATAGAGATAATTTTTTTAATTACAAATTAATAAAACAATCAATGCATTTAAAGAAACCTATGCAGTATGTAAATCTCAAACTAGTAGTTTTAGAACATTTTTTCTATTGAAATATCGCAAGCACTTATGTATTTTATGTCACACAAATAGATTTAATAGAAAAAGCGTTAATGGATATTTAAAAAATAATGAAGGAAAATTTTGGATTTTAAATCTTACTTTTATCACAATATAAATTAATTTAAAAGAATCACATAGAAGAAATGTATGTAGAAATAACTTTTTTTGTAATACTTTAATTACAGGAATATCTATTAACATCTTATTAAATTCAAACTACTCTGGAAAACGCAATGTTTAAATAAATTAATAAATTACTTTTAATTAGTTAACTTTAATTACATTTTTTTTACAGTATTTTCCGTTTTTCTTGAAGATACTAATTGCAACCCATTGCAGTTAGTATCTTCAAGAGGAAAATAAATTTATCTCTTACGGGCTATAATTAATACGCTAAAATTCTTTCACGTAAGAATAAATAAAAAGAAATAAATGCTAAGTTCTAATGATTCTAATTTTTAAAAAAATGAATATATATATATATATATGTCAGGTTTGAAAAGTTTAGCTTCAAAATTAAGTAAGTAATAAATAAAAATAGAGCGAACTCTTTACCATCGCGTAAGGATTTGTGGGTAAATAAGCCTATTTAAAGGTGGAGCGAGCGCTGACGAAGAAGAACGCATACTCGAAAAGACTTAGCTGGTAACTCATGTCCGAAGTGTTGTTATTGTTCTACTCGGCTGCGAGCCAAACGGCCGCCATGTTGGATTTTATGTGATTGAAGCAAAATAAAGAAGTTATTATAGAGTTGCCTTCCTCTTTTAACCAGCGGGCCTGGGGCCGTCCTATTATATCTATATATATATATATATATATATATATATATATGTTGTCATTCTGACTTCTACAATTTCTGATATGTAATTTTTTTTATCAATTACTGGCGGATACTACTCATAGATATAAAAAAAATAGTTATTTTTTTATAAGTCTATATGAATAAGAGAACAAGTTTGTGTATATGTTCAAGTTTTACACCAAAAGCTAAACATCCCAGACATGTAAAACTTGACACGTCATCGTGTCCCATTAAGTATATAAGTTTAATAATCACTACGTTTTGTCTAAGGAATAGAATACAGTCCGAATAGAGATAGTATTTTAAATTTTATTGGAAAAGTTATGTGTGCATATTTGCAGTTTTATCTTTATAGGACAGGTTTTAGACTAGTTTGAGGCTAGAATTGGTTTATTTTGTCCCGTACAAAATAGTCTGCTGCTTCTTGTCATGTTTTCAGCAGTTCTTAAAAGATATTATTGCAGAGCAAATTGACAGCGTTGTCCACAGTCGCGAAAAGAACACGTAACTGCATGTTCTGAAAAGATTTATAACCTTAATAGAGAGAGAGAGAGAGAGCGGAGAAAAGTATTTTAAGAAGCAAAATTGCATCCTGGGTCTTATCTGATAACGTAGTACCATTTTGGCAGTATTGAAGGGGTCATAAAAAACTTTACGATTCGCAAAGTGTGCGGGTGAGGATCTTTTTCATACCCATTTAGCACATTCGTTTCTCCATAAAAAGAACAAAAGCTCGTATTCGTTCCATTAGAACGTAGAAGAAAAAGAGAATTCTTTTGCCTTTCGTAATTATAATATTGCTTTCCATTTAAGGTTAGGAAAAAAGGTTCACTTTTTTTTTTCAAATGATTACGGATTTTTTTTTTCCTTTTTTTTAGAAATTCACATCCCAGAATTATAAGTGAATTACTTTTCATTAACATTTAGAAATTCTAATAGAATTTGCTGCAAAAAATTTATTTTAATGTGCTTTCCTTTGGGTTTAGTTAATACATTATTTGTTAGTATATTAAATTATAATTAGAATTTCGACTAATTTGTACATATCTTATAAATCTCAATGACACGCAAATATGAAAAAAAAATGCAGTTTAGGATAAAAAATTTCTTTTCTGTTTCATTATCTGGATTTTTATAGGAAATATAATTTTTAATGTATTAACTTTACTTGAGAAACAAAAATATATTTTTAATATTAAGGATTCAAATAAATAAATGAAATTTTGTGAATAATAAAGACATAGATGCCACAGTATAGTAAACAATACAAACTAAAGACTACTTCATAAAATAGTGGTCTTTAACCAGTTTTATAGCCCCTTTTCATCTATTCCCATTTTTTATGTGGTATGCTAAAAGAAATCCCATGAAATGTAAAATGGATAGAAATTCTCATCCCAATGTCTTACCTAAAAAAGCATTCGAAAATTCTTAGTTCATGCTCGAATCAAAGAACAATAAACCAGCTATTTTCAAGTTCAGTGATCCAAACACAAATTCAAATTTTGAAAATTGAAGGCGAATTAGTACTATTATCAGAAAGTAATGTAACGTTTTCTGGTCTGCAAGCTCGGCTTTCCTGTGCAGATATTGTTCACCTTTCATATCCACACGTGCACCCCTAAAATATTGCAAGAACCTTTCATCTGACATTAAATCGATAACCGATGGCCATGAGAAAAACAACACTCCAACTACGAACCATACTCTTAAGGAAATTCGAGGCTTAAGAAGGGACCGCCCCGACTCAAAGAGAGTGGAAAGGACAATCCACTCGAAACACTCGAAAAGAGACGTGGTGTTTTGCTTCATCCATTCCCAATAAAAGATTCTGAATAATCGAAATACTCAATAGCTTGGATATGCTGTATCTAAATGTAAATATTGTAATTAATAGCTGAAGACGTTATTAAACAATGTTTTAATTTCTCAAGTCTCGTGCTGCTCATCAATTTTCGAATACGTCTTAGTACATATAAATATAAAAAGAAGTCAGTTTGTTATATACGTCTTTCATGAGTTTACTTCTTTCGCGTACCTACGTACACCTTGGTGTATACGTACCACGATTCGGAGACCGCTGCAATAATATATGGGAAGATTTGGAATCGTAGGTGTCTACTCCACTGAAATTCAGAATAACAGATTTCCATGTTGTGGATGTCGCATTTTTTTCAAATGCGGATATTTTAAAACTCTAAATTATTAAAATAAGCAAATGAGGCACGAAATAAAAGTTAGTAAAAAATTAGTTTTGCTAATTCGAACCAAATTTTAAACATATCATCTTTGACGGAACGTTCAAGAACTAAAAAAAAAAAAATCAGCAATCTTCCGCACTCACTGATAAAAGGCCTCTTAAAAAGTTAATTTTACTTTTAATACCTACCATAAAGCAGCTGTGAAATTCATTATTCTTAATTTAAAACGGAAAATATCTGTGCGGTCGCTTTAATGTTAACAGAACCGTTTGAATGTTGTTGTTTTTAATGGAGACGAAGCTCATTATGAGTCCCCTTTCCAAAAAGATTACCTGGATGTGTTTGCCTGCATACTCATCTGCCTAAACTTTAATGGAAATGAATTTGAACTTTACTTTTCTTATAATAATTCCTGACCTTCAGAGCTTAGTGAAAGTTTTTCAGAAATAATAATCTATCTGGAACTTTTAGTAATATCCTCCTGGAAGAAAATTCGTCATCACACTTCTAAATAGTTTTACGCGATGGTATAAAAAGAAAAGAATCGTTAATGCGCTACCCTGGAGTTCTCATTGAGCACGTTAAAAGTGTTTTAAGCGTTTAAAAACTGTACAAATTATCTTAAAGAACGAAATTAATTGATTTTTTTTTGCAAATAATATGTTTGGGTTATCTTCAAAAATTGGAAAGAATATCACACGAAATTTTTAAAATTCAATGGAGTTTAATCAACCTGATAGAATTGAGCGCGTTCGTTTTTTCTTTAAATGCAAAATACCCTCATACAGTTAAAATTGAAGGAAAGAAAAAAATTTACCCGTAATGTACTTTAGTACTGATGTTCAAACGTCTTACAATGCTTAGGAAAGCAGTAATTTCATAAAAAGAGGGGAAAAAAGTTTAGTTTATTAAAAAATAATAGCTGTTTCTTTTGCATCTCTAATACAAACTTAAATTTGTATTAGTGAGCCCATTTTGTATTAGATTTATAAATTTGTTATATGGATTACGTTGTTGTTGTTACTTATGCCACCTGATCGATAGTAACATCAGATCAAGTCCCACGAAATTCATCGTGGCAATGGGCAAGTTTTTTACGCCTGTCATTAGCCTTAGCTTTGAGCACCATGCAGGTGACAATACGATTTTGCTCGGTTCCACCCCAATTTTGAGGGGGAACATCCTGGGTGTGGTCAGAGGTCTCCCATCTCTCTTCCCTCTTCTCCAACCTCATGAGAGGACTTGCGGCTTGACGGCTATTTAGAGTACCCCCTTGCCGCCAAGGCGCTGTTTACAAACATCCATTTCTTCTCCGGGATTCTAACCCGGGCTCAACGGCACCGTAGTAAGTATCTGTAACCACTATACCGGATGGATGGCTATGGATTACGTAATATATACTTTTCATTCCTCGTTTTGTTTCATTTATGCAAAACTATATGAATCCAACTAAACGTTAGTCAAGGTGTATGTGTTAGCAAAAGGAATTTTTCAGACATAAGGTGGCCGTGGTAACCTTGTAGTTAAGGTCATGAACTTGCGGTTGGAATATAGCTGGTTCGAGTCCTGGTTCTATAGAAGACCCCCAGTGGAAGGGGAGTCAATTCCGGTTAAATCAATCAAGGTTCAATGTCACCTCATCCATGTGGTGTGGTAATTAAGAGAGGGGCTGCCAGCTCCAGTGACGTCCTTGTCACTGGACCGAGGCTCAAAATTATGAGGTCTGTCACCAATATAGCCCTTTGACAAATAATTTCCTTTTTAACAAGCTTTTATAAGTTTCACTTGTATGTAACAGAATCTTTGAGCTCGATTTTTACCCACTTTAAAAAGTCAGATGAATTCGAAATTTTGCGCACTTGTCAAGGGCTGATGTGACAATACAATAATTTCATAATTTTGTTTTAATGTCCTGATCAGGATCCTCAAAAAATAAGGATTTTAAAGATTTCGAGATTTGGCGACTAATTCATTATATCGTTTTCACATTTGGCGAATAATTGCTTAAACCATTTTCAGATTTGGAGACTAATTCCATATGCCATTTCCAGATTTAGCGACTAATTGAAATTTTGCGACTTAAAGAGTAAGGTGCAACCTTAAAATCTCAAATAGGCTTCCTGGTTAATGCAAATAAAACAAAAAAAAAAGTATTCTTTATGTGAAAAAAGGTAGGGTGGGGGCTTAGCTTTTCTGAAAATGGAAACAATAATAATAATAATAATAATAAAAGACTCGTGAATGTGAATAATAATAATTTATGTTCTAACTGCTAAATATATATATTTTTTCAAATTTTTGTAAAGCAATATACGTTTAGAAGTGATGATATGGATTAGCATTATAGCAATACATTTAGAAGTGATGATACGAATTAACATTATAGCAATACGTTTAAAAGGTTATATATTATGATTGACATTTAATATTTCTTCTTAACACACTTTTATTAGTTATACCTGTATCTTCAGAGACGGAATCTTTGAAATATAATGAAATGAGACTCATCCGAGGCCCAGTAAACGGTGAGAATAAATACCCTTCAGACCCATTAATTAATATACATTGAAGAGCAAGACTAATTCCAGCAGCCACATATAATTCCGGCTTCAAATATCAACTTCGAGGATACATTCAACAAAGAATAAATGATAGTTTTATAAGAACTAAGAAAACATTCTTTTAATGTAGATTGAACTAAAAAATGAAAAATAAATTATAGTTTAATAAAAAAAAGAAAAAAATCTAAAAAACACGCTTTTATAGTGAATTAAACTAAAGAGTAAAAAAATAATTCTTAATGTAAAAATAAAATGATTAACTAGAAAATTAATGTCATTGTGGTAAGATTGTGGGGTGTGCTTTGTACTACATTTTTACACTAACTCAGCATTTCGGAATAGAAAACTAGTAAGAAATTATAACAATTAATATAGAGCACCCCACGCTTTTATCCCAATGACATTCCTTTTCTCGTTAATCGTTTATTCTTATATTAAGAATTTTTTTTTCTACTTTTCAGTTCGATTCACTATAAAAGCGTGTTTCTAGTTTTTTTTAAAACTATAATTTATTTTAATTTCTTCTGATGTCATTATCATCTGCATATTACTCTCATGTGATTGTGTCATTCCAATAACATACTTTAATTTATATAAATCTAAGAACTCCCACACAACACATACACATAGTTTTCACGAAAAAACCCCCCCCCTGATAACATGAGCAATGTTTCCTTGATTATAAAGTTTTAAGTAAAAATACTCAAATACATATGATAATAAAGTGACTGATATACGTAACCAAAAGAAGATCTGAATGGTTTACCTATAAGGATTTGCCAATAATTAACAATTCAGATTCTAGGTTGTAATAGTGTAAGTAACGGAATAAGTGGGATAACTCTTAGAGAGCATGTGACCACATTCATTATTCTCAAACTTCCAGCAGTCTAATTTTAAGCAATTATTTACTGAATTATGAGTTCTCTCTTCTACCGTGTTTATTTCGGAAGTGGAATCTTATTAAAATAATATATAGTTGCGTTGTATTTGTTAGAGCTTTGTACACGAAACTCATCAACTGGTTCATGGTTAAAAGTTTGTAATGAATAGACTAACTTTCGGATACTGATATTTACGGCACAGTTATTCACTTGTAAGCAGAAAATGTGGAATATAGATAAGGCATGCTTAACGCTGAAAAATGATGGAGGGATATAAATTATTTATTAAATCCCTTTCAAATTAGTTCAAAAGTAGGTGTTATCTAATACATTATACATTTTCATTACAGAATGCAAATAAGTTTACTCTATTTTAGATTAGTTTTTAACAACATCCAAAAAAAGACTGAAACAGCATATATTGAAATAATTTACTCTATTAAACAGAGATTTACATATATCTTCAATATTTTGTTCGTTGAATAGTTTATATTTTATCTAAAAAGAATAATTTTTTCCTTTGTAATTTATGAGATGAAGTATTCAAATAAGTTTCATGCATTAATATTTGCAACTCCCATGTTTTTTATTAAATCTAAATTGGGAATATAAAATAAATTAAAAGGTATATGAAGACGTTTATTAAATTATTATTCCAAAAAAAAATGTTGTAAACAAATTTAAAAAAAAAAACACTTTACTCCTTTTTTTTAAAAAAAAAATCTGTTATTTTAAAATGGTTTTTCTTTTTTCATATGGCAAAAAATATATATAGGTTAAGATATCATATAAATCTAACTATAAAATCTGTAGTAAAATGACGGATTTTTTAAGAATATTTTTTTTCCTTCCAAATTTGAGTTGGACACTCAGTTCATGTATTCGACATCAACGCAGGTAAACCATGCATTTTCCTTTATTTCGAACAAAAAGAAATCTTTTTTTTTTCAATATTTTTCATCATTGAATTCGATTGAGTTTCTCGTTATAAAGTTATGTAATGAAAAGAGGGAAATCTGGCAATGACGAGAAAAATAAAAGAAATGTGTTCTTTATTTCCAATTCCCTTATTTATTTGATTTGATTTCTGAGGTTTTTATCTCTAATGGAGACTTCGAAAAGAAAATTAGGAGATTTGATTAAAATCCTTGGCTGAGGGGAGAATTTAATTCAGGCTTTTTTTTTTTTCGATTTGAGAAACGAGATATTATTGTATAAAATGTCTTCCATTCGCTTTCTAAACAAAGTTACATTGATTTGCTTTCAGAATAGGGTATTTATGTGCGAGCAAACGTATAATCAATGGTGAGAATCATCCGTATCGAATAAAATATTTTAAAATGAATTTCATCAATAATTCAAATTCAATAAAATATTTTTATGTAAAACTTAAAATTTGTTTTGTGTTCGTAAGAAACTGGGTTAATATTATAATTCGTTTTGACCATTGATGCATACGCTTTTTTTTTGTTTTTCAAATTACAAAATCATGGAAATTTAAGCTTTTATTTTTCGATGGGAAATAAATTTTTCGGAAATAAATTATTATTGCTTTCATTGGAAAAAGGTAGAAAGGAAAAATATATTCCCTATTTCTTAAGGTTTGCTGCGGGAATTTGACTTTAACCTGCGTGTGGAATCGAAATAATACATTAATCTATGGAATTTAAAGGTAGGACCTGTGCAGGCAAAAGAATTCGGACACAAATGTCAACATTTTATATCATTTGTTCGAGTATTGTTTAAATCTACTACGCAAAAACATCACAGTGAAACAAACTTACAGATAACACATTTGAATCATTCGAATAATATCGTCGATTAAAGCAGCGTTCCAAATATTCAACAGACTAATCATTGAATTTCTTCATATGTACATAAAATTTGAGATTAGAATAATCTATGCATCCAAAGCTGGAGCATGCATAGCTAATGACAGCAGAAAAAATAGACTTTTACCAGATATTTGAATATACAGGGTGTTTCAGGATTATTGGGAGGAAAGATCCAGATTAGAATAGCAACCCAAGGTCGGAAACATATTTTTTTCTGCATTAGGTGGCGTTATTCACATAAGCATTTAAGGAAACATAGACTTGCCTTACTGAAATCACTTGAGTTGCCACCGCTAACAAAGGAGGTGGCTGCGGTAGCCTAGTGGTCAAGGTATCGGATCGTGGCTGGCTCGCCACGCGTGCGAGTTCGAGCCCAGCACCACTAAAGATCCCCCATGCAGGGGCGCGATGCTCGTTAAATCTGACTAGAGCTCAATCACCCTCCTGTTGGTGTGGTAGCTAGGAGAGAAGAGTACCAGCTCAGGTGTCGTCCTCGTCACTTGACCAGGGTTCAATATTAAGAGGTCCGTCACCAAACGCCCTCGGGTAGTTGAACAGTGAGGCGTTAATATTCACTCACTCACGCCAGGAAAGGTGTATGTAATGTCTTACGAACACTGAGCTGTCAGATATGACACGCATTCCAACTCAATGGTATCCAAGACATATTGTTTCATGTGTGGAACATAATGTGTTGGATACCATTCGAAACAATCCGAGTCATTCGTGGCCCACCTTCACTATGACTATTACATCGTAATGATCCAGATTCACACAAATTGAGACACAAATTAGCAAACATCTGGTTGACCGGCGCATCTCTTTGTGGTTTATTTTTCGAGATACTGTCTTTCTGCTACTCGTGCATTTCCTTCTGCCAATCCCTAAATCAGGTGCATATCTGAAAGCTTGGTGTTCATAAAACTTTCTGTACTTCTCTGTGGCCGATGGCAGCTCAAAAAACTGCAGTAAGTCAAGTCTGTTTCCTTAAGGGTATCACAGGGCATCATTTTCCATATACTAGACATAGTATATGGAAAATAGACATAGTATAGACTAGTTTTAGTATTAAATAGTGCATATTTGTCTGGATCTAAAAATGTATAACACTTATATGTTCGTTGATAAATTAACCTTAAATTATGAAATAAAGTGAGAAAAATGTAAACAAACGACCACGCTTCCTTTGATGCATTTTAAATATATTTCTTTCTAGTGCTTTACGTAAGTAAACCATTAATTTGTGTTATCTGAAAAGGAACAATAATATTTTCCACTTTTAAATAAGTAATTCTTTTCTTTTTTTGAAAAACTAGTTTTACATGAGAACAATGAAAAAAAAAGTTTTATGCTTTTTCAGCGAAATTGTACAATTATTTTATCCAAAAACTATTTGACTATATTTGTTCATAGTTTACTTTATTTAAGTAAAATATTTTGCATATTCAAGAAATGGTTTTAAAAATAGTACCTAAATGAAAATGTGTGACAAAATTATGCTCCTGTTCAGCTGTAACAAAGGCAGGAAGAATGATTTCAAAATTATTTTTGTAACCCAGGAGAATATTTAAAGTATCATTATAAGGTAAGTAAAAATAGGCAGGAAAATATTAATCAATTTTGTATTGTGTGAAACCAGTACTACTTTTATTTTCTTCACTTTTTCTCCAAAGCATATCTGTTTGCTTTGAAGTACACTTTCGGAAAAGCTATAGCACCCTATTTTTCCAAAGTTTTTATACCTCTATGTAGGATACATATAAATATAGTGAACCTAATTTTTTTAGTTTAAGTAGTGCACAGTTTTTTTTTTTTTTTTAAAAACTTTATGTGTGAAAAAGGGGGGAAAAATAGTAAATTTCAAATTTACAAAGTTTTATAATTTTTTCCAAAAAACTTTACTAATATCTTACAAAAAATAGGTTAACTATATTTTTTGTGCATTGTTTTATAAACGTGCAGGAAGTATATTTTACATATTTAAGAGATACTTCTGTAAAAAAAATGGTACCTAAACATAGTTATGTACATCGAGATCTCGAAAACTATGTCCAACTTATATAAATTACACGGAGAAAATATTCTTTGCTAAAAATCTACTTTTGTATTTCAACAGAATGATTAAAATATCGTTATTGAGAACAAAAAAAATCTAAGCTCTATTGGAAACTTTAAAAGATATATGTCCCATAAGCAAATAGTCTTAATTTTGGCATTTTATTCCTTCGAGCATGCTCTAGTAGCCTTAAATGTTTTGGAGAACAATGCCACATAGCGCTGATCTAAGACTTTAAAACCATGGGTGCTATGCAAATTAGGATCCTTGTGATGCCCTCTAACTCCTTTCAAATATTGTACAAATGATCCTGGAATATCTTGTAGAGACAAAGCAGACAGAAAAAAAAGGCCAGATATTTGAATGTATAGCCACTCTATGCAAGTTTACAAATAAAATAAATGCATATTAAACTATTATCTTGTAGAGACAAAGCAGACAAAAAAAAGGCCAGATATTTGAATGTATAGCCACTCTATGCAAGTTTACAAATAAAATAAATGCATATTAAACCATATGACAATTACATATATTTATATACACACAACAAAAAAAAATACTCAAACACTTTGATTTAAATCGTGAACTCAATTCAAAATCAAACATGTCCTTATTAAAGGAGAAAAAATAAATTTAACACAAATTTTGAAATATTGCCCACCTTTAAAAATTGTTTTATACTTTCTTCAAACAAACAATAATTATTTTGAATTTATAGGTTTTAGTTCCCTCTCCCCTCCCCTTCCCAGCATTACATTATGAACACATCTTTGGTTATCCTGAAACGACATCATTGGTCAGTAAACATTATAAAGTCCTTCTCTCATCGAGCAATACCACGACGTTTGCATTTCAAAGTTGTGGTGAATAAATGACTCAGTTACATATTTCCAAGTTTTAGCTCACACCCAAGAGGTGAATTGCTGTGTCAGATTTAGGACAGAAGAATTCCTCTATAAGTATGGAAATCTGATTGTTAAGTACATTATTTGAATAAATATATTGTATTATTTTATAAACTGTGCTTTATAATATGTCCGCATATAGCGCTATAATATTCGAAGTATAAATTACCATTTAATAAGATTTTTGGGAAGATATTTTACCATTTAATAAGATTGAAGATAAACAAAATTACGAAATTTTTGGTAATTTTAGAAAGAAGAAGAAAAAAAAACACTAAGCAATTCTATTTCGATATTTTTGCTCCAAAAATAAGCAACTGGTATTTAGAGTTTGTAAGAGGCCCGAGCCTCTCTCGCGAGCACCTAGATGTGAAGGGGGAAGGGAAGAAACACTCGACATGATTCAAATCTAATCTATTTATTTCAACACTAAGATCAGACACAATTTCAACTTAAGAGAATGTCTCAATAAAAATCGTGAAGTGGAACAACGACAGTAACACGTAAGCGAATAGGCGACTGACAAACTGAACCCATCTTTTAATTCAGAATCTAACTTTTTATCTGCTTTAATCTAATCTTAATTCAATCTTAACGAACAATCGTCACACTTTATGATTTCCTTCTACTAATACTCAAAACTCTTTAATTCAAATATTATACCTTTAATAACAATCTCACCTGTCTAGAGATATCTCTGCTCCTTCTCCTACTAAAGCTAGAAAACCTCGCCTATTTATAGTGAGTTAATTTACATATCACGATTCTCATCTTACGAAGGGCTGGTGGTGAATAACGCGAATGGATAGCCAAAAGATTTCCCAAGAGGATTAGTTCTGAGGTCGCGTAAAGATCAGCCACAAGTTTTTAATTTTTTTAATCGGAAAAAAAGTGGCCGTGGCTGTCTAGCGGTCAAGATAACGAACTCGTGACCAATGTGACATGAGTTCCAGCCTAGTAACGCTGAAGACCCGCCGTGTAGGGGGGCGATGAACGTTAAATTTGTCGAAAGTTCAAATGTCCTCATGTTGGTGTGGTTGTTAGGAGAGGGGGATGTCATCTCAAGTGTCGTTCTCGTCACTTGACCATTGTTCGAAATAATGAAGTCAGTAGCCAAAATCCCTCGAGTAGCTAACTAATGTGACGTTAATATTCACTCACTCACAGAAAAAATATTTTTAGACCCAATCTATTGTTGTTTTTTTACACACATTAATCAATCTCATCAAAATGAATGAAAAGTACCGATTAACGTTAAATAGTATTCAATGTAATATAGAACTTGCTGGAGTGCACAATCAGCGTGAAATATACATATAAACTGTGCCCTTGATTTGTAAAAAAATGGCTTTAACTCTTTAACTGCCGCAGACGTATATATCCCCGTCTCTTTCAACTGGTGCGTTGAGTGTCAGGGACGTATATATACGCCTTTCTGAAATACGATTATTTTCTTTGCTCGAATATCAAGAAAGCTATTCAGAAAGTTTCTTAACACATTAAAATATAATCTTGACAGTGTTTGAAAAGTATTTACATATTTTAGAGATAAATTTACTTTTTCATGCTTTTCCTTCCCCCTCCCAAAATGTTCTTCATACCTGCACCTATGTTAAAAAACGTGGTACTGGGGAGCGAATCGCGTAACGTTTGATCGACAGTGAAGGGGTACCTGAATAAATTTTATTTAATAATATTTTAATGATATTACTTCAAGTTTTTTTTTTATTATTCACTGAAATTTTTCAGGATGCCATCGATTTGTCATTACAAATACATAAAATTAATAATTTGTTTCACATATAGTTAATAAGTTGCAATTTTAATCTTATTCTCATATAAAATAATTGCACTTAATTAGTTAAGTGCAATGCATAAACATAAAGAATGACTTTTTTAAAAAATATTTTTGGTATTGTTTATTTTGTGTTTCTAAACATCAATTTTTATTTTTATTTTTTTTTTTACAAAAATTAATTGATTTAAAGAAAAAAAAAATATTTTCGTTTATCGAATTGAACAATTATTATTATGGAAAGAATTATTATTTATTCATTGTTGGAACTGCCTACATTATTATTATTTTTTTTTTTGTATAAAACAATATTTTTTTTAAAGTCTTGCTGATCAAAAACAAAGACTGAAATTCCTGATTGATTCCTCGCCAATTTACAGAATTTATAAATTTAGTAAATGTATCCGTAGTTTTTACGTTAATAATTAAATACGTAAAAGGTTGAAGAGCAATTTAGTTACTCTATATGAGCATTCTATGTTTTTTACACTATAGATTACAATAAAACAATTTTTCAATTCCAGCATCAAAGTTTGGTAGCGGAAGCCACCACTAATAGGTACTACCTTTCACTTTTGGAGACTTACGGTATCTGTAAGGGGTTAGCTTCAAAATTGCAACCCATTTCAAATAAAATCAATAAATAATAATATTTAAGATATTAAACATCATTACTTGTAGATTGATGTCGCAATACACTTTTAATTTTTCTTTATTTCGTCAGAAATCATATATTTTTTTTACTAGGGAAAAAAACCGGATAAAATAACATATATTCTCTTTGAAATAAATTCTTCGATCTTAAAATCGTAACATTTGTCAACCAGCATCTCGAAAAAATCGAAATTCAACATGATGGATTTTAAAAAAAGCCTCTGGATATTATGTTTCTTTCCTTTAAACGTTGTCCAAAAGAAAGTTTAAAATAAATGAAAGCTCTTTTAAACTATCGAATTCACCTTTCTCGATCTTTTTCAGTTTTATTTTCTTTCGGAACTTTTTTTTCTTCCAACCCAAAGAGAAAGGGAGTTTTTCTTCAAATTTTATTTCTTTTCACTGATCCGTGAAGTTTCATGTTGTTCGATTTTGTGACAGATGCTTTATTTTATGTATTTATCCCTCTTGGCTTGATAAAAGATTTATTTCCAGATAATACATACATAAATAAATAAACGATGGAAATACATGAAAGTATTGAGCCTGGAAAATACATGACGATCGTGCAAAAATGAAATATTTGGCAACTGCTTTACTTCTTTCTTGCAGTATTTTCTACTTTCTATTGTTTAAATTGGATTTTTATTTTAAAATCATACATTGAACTTCGTAGGAAATATCATAAAACAAATTATATGTTTTGAATCAAATTTTCATGCAAAAAAAATCTGGAATCCTTTGAATTGTCTAAATATGCACCAAGAAGAAAACTAAAGTAAATGGGTATAATTTAGATCTAAAAAAATGAAGGAGTATTATAGTTTCTAAGCCAAATGCTTTTTTTTTATTTATTTAAGTGTCGAATACATATTAGCCAAATAAAAAAACAGAATTTCCTTAAAGGGTTCCAAAAAAAAAAATTTTTAAAAAAATGCAAATATGTTTATTGTAAAACATACTTGAAATATAAGCAATGAATTTAATTTTTAATGAATAATGTAAGGACTAGCTACTTTTTCCATGAAAGTTCTGATTCTCAATAAACTTACCGTAAAATTTGGTGTATAACGCGCACTGCCACACACATAATGCGTACCTATACTTTCAAGCTGCAATATTTAGGTATATTACGCTGCTCCTTTTTCATGAAAGAACCTAAAATGTGAGCGTGTGCAATGATCTTATGCTTTGAAGTTCTTTATTTGAGATATTTTATTCCAAGCTTTCGTAAAAAATGGTGCACTAGAACAGAAAAAACCTTTCAAGTTCATATAAGAAATATTATTACTTTCAAAGAAATGGTATTTCGATGTATGTAGATGTATAATTTTTTTTATGATCTTCTCTTGTTATTGTTAAACTCGCATTTATATAACCGGCGTATAACACTTACCCGTAAATTATGTTTTTTTTTTAGCTATAAGTGAGCATTATACGCCAAATTTTTCGGAATATTTTATTACAAAAAATGAAGAATAATTGTGAAAATTGTTTCCCTTAGGAATATGTTATTGTTATATTATGCTATGAGAGACATCACAAATACATTTTTAATGAACTAGTGTTAACCACTGAACTGTGATTGCCGAGTATACTCGTCATAGAGAAATTGCAGTTGACGAGTATACGACTGTCATGCGTAAATAATGATGAACATTGGCTATTTAAATTGTAATATTTGAGGAAAACAAAACATGTTCAAAAATCGAGAAGCTTAAAATATTTTGAGGTAATGCCACAGTAAAACAAATAGAAAAAATGAAAAATTCCAGATGAATTCATTGCCTTCGAATGCACTAGCTAAAACAGCGTATACGTTCACATAACGTTTTTATGTGCGATGATGATGTTTCTTAGATGTTAGTCTAAAACGGGCAAAGACAGGTATAAAAGTTGATTTATAATAAGGTTTCTTCAGATAGGGCTATCAGATAGGGCCATGAAACGAATACGTGATGCCGATTAATATCTGCTGGCTCGAAGTTACTTAGATATCGAGTGGTGTAAATGCCAATTGTTTAGTGTTAGAGCCCTGTGCTGACATTGGAATGATGGCCCAATGCCATGGTGCCTAAAGAATAGTTATTTTATTGAAGTGGGTAGGTATGGACGCTTTCTGGTGAAAGGACCCCAGTACCTACTCAAGAGCTTCCTTAGAATCAAGACAGGTAGAAAGTCGTTTGTCAGTCAAAAAAGAAAGTAAATCGGTGTGTGGTTTAGTCTCTCAGTCCGGGAATTTCGACGGTCACTAAAATTCAAAGATATTCATAAAAAAAACTTAAGCTCGGAAGGATCATTGGTCTCAGGAACCCGACCGAGCTAAATAAGAAAGAGGGATGATCAGAACAAAAATGTAACAAGTCGCAGCATTTGAAAACTATATATTGTGGAGAAATTTTGTTTCCCCAGAGTGGAGACAAATGACACTACTTGCCATACAGCTGGTTTGCCAGTAGGTAGTGAATGTTCCAAGACGGTGTCGGACGATTGGAATGACAAGGACATTAGGGAATAGGTTTCGTTTGAAAGTGCTAGCCGTGATTCGATTTTTATGGGCAAACAATGTGTCCGCATCTGGCATTCACAGAAGAATCGTGAACGTTTACGGTGGAGAAGCAAAGAACAGGCAGCATGTTGCTAAATGGTGTCCCTCCTTTGAATTAGGCAGAAAGGATGTCGAAAATTTCATTATGGCACGGAGCGGCCAGCCAAGTTCTTCAACAGAAAATCAACACGGCCCGAATTGAAGAAATGATTCGAAATGATCGACAAGTATCTAGACAGTGGTGTGCTGTGAAAACATCCACCACGATTCCTGACTCGATGGACTGGGACCTGATTTCTACCAATACGGTTTAAAAAAGTTGGTTCTGCATTCTGAAAAATGCTGAAATAAACTTGATTATGTCGAAATGTGATAGGCACCTATGCCTCTTAATTCCCTTTTGTATTTCCTGTCTATTAATAAATATTTCTTTATACGATTTGCAACATTTTTATTTGATCACATTTCGTAAACATTAGTAATAAAATTGGCAGTTTTCTATAATGAACCCATAATTTTGATCATATATTTAAGCAGCCACGCTTACTCTGTGATTGACTAGTATATTGGCCATCGTTCTATTTCCACGGCACACACAATTGCCCCCTCTCAGAATTTACAGTTAACTGGTAATTTCATGTTCAGTATACGGTTTGAGATTATTTAAAATTATTTAATCTCATACCGAAATATACTTAACCCTCAAACCTAGATTAACGTATCGATTTAGATGAAAGTAAAAAAACTCCGAAGACCCTGGGAAGGAAACCCGGAGGCAAAAAACCGAAAATTGTATATTTCTCTAGGATTATATATTCCTTACAATATTTGAAACAGTTTATATAAAGATTTCTTAAACATTTGAAATTTTTTTAAAGAAACATTAAAACAGACAATTTTTTCCACATTTGATAAAAAAATCGCTATTTCTTTTTAAAAAAAACTTGTTTTTGTTTTTTCAGATACATTTCATTGCACTCAAATCAATGCAAACATTTTTAATTATAAAAAATTGCAGTTCCATAAGATTAACATTACATTTTATAGATTCAAAACAGCCGACATACGACACTTATTCGGACGCAGATCAATATATATAATAAAAGACTGGAATACAAAATCTCAAAACTTTGTTAAAATGAAACAGAATATTACTTTTTTTCCACTAAAAGTCTTTATAAAGAATTTCCAGATTGCAGCCATGAGATTCTTGATATCTACTTATTCTTCCCGTAAAGAAATCTCTTTACTATTCGACGCAGATATTTGAATATTGCATTCACTTTTTCCTAGGACGAAGAGATCGGTTCCAAAGCAAAATATCTGGGACGAAATTTCAAAGGCTTATTTTGCCTTTCGGAATTTGGAAGGTTGAGTAGGTGGATGGGCGTTATTTCTCTTTTGGGATGGAGACGGTTGCAGTGAATGGTGACTTTCTTAAGAGGCAATTTGAATCTAAAATGAAGAAATATATAATCATGCTTTGAAATAACGATGCCTTAGGGAATCATATAACTAGTTAGGTAAAAAGTATTTTGGTAGGAAGTCTGATAAATCCTTAATAAATTTTTTTTAAAAACCTTATTTTGCAAGTGTGAGCAATCAAGTATACTTACTGAAACTGTTATCTTATAAATTATTTTTTATCGATAAATTTGTATTTACATACACAGAGAGATTCTAAAAGCATAGGACAAACATTGATGGGTGGTAGAGCTCCCTAAAGCAAACAAAATTTGTATAGCAATAAGTGGGTGGACGTGATGCGTTGAGGCACAAACAGAAAAATACATAAGGAGTCTCAGGGGTGTTAATTTTTTCTAGAGGTCTAAAAATATAAACAATTTTCAAACAGGTATAGTTCTCTTAAATTTAAATTAAATGATTCGAATCTTTTACACGTTATTTCTAAAAGAATGGGGCTTCAGTAAAGTACAAAATGTTTAAAATATAATAATAATTTTAAAAATCATAAGCATATGAAAATTCTATGATAAATATTAAGTATTTTTTGCGTTGAGCACGCTATTTTCTAAAATAGTATCCTCTGATGTATAAAACTTTATAGAATTATAAAACACATCATACTCTTTACGCCCTACCTAATTTTAGTATTATATATCTTTTGTATTTCAAAATATTTGTAAGACATTGCAATTGTTTAAATATTTTTAAAAAATGTATTTTTTTTATTTATTAAAATATGTAAGTTATTATTCTATTTATATAAAAAATAGCTACAGTGTATTGAGAATACATTTAACTATATTAATCAACTTATAGCTAGTATATTAAAGCTACTATTTTAGAAAATAGCATGCGCGACGTAAAACTTAATAAATATTTCTTAAACAAAAATGTCTTATTTTCATATGCTTATAATTTTTAACATTATGATTATATTTAAACATTTTATACTTTTCTGAAGCCCCGTTCCTTTGTAAATAATGTGTAAAAGATTCAAATTATTTAATTTAAATTTAAAAGAATTATACCTGTTTGAAAATTGTTTATATTTTCAGACCTTTAATAGAAATTTAACACCCCTGAGACCTCTTAAAGGAAACATAAAACGTACTTCAGCAGCGCACTCAACTAGTGATTCTGTTTAGAAAATGTGAAGAATGTCTTACAAAATTTATCCTCCAACTGTAAATGTCTCCAGACGATTGGTTGATTGATACGTAGATGACACGCTACACAGCCCTTGTAATTGTGTCGGGTGTTTCGTTCACTTGGTCCAAGATGACTTCTTCCAAGTATGTTTGTCGAACAGCTCTCGATCCATCGCTTCCATCAGTTCTGGCGATAAATGAACCATTGTCACAGCGATAAATGAACCATTCACACACATGTAATCACTGAAACCTTTTGTTGCTCAAAATACGTCTACTTCAGTGTTTCTAAAACTTTCAATATTTGCGACCAATGTTCAATCATCATTTCATCGCAACCCCTCCATACAATAACAATGTATTGAGAATACAATAATACTCTACTTTGATGCTAAAGCTACAATACGACTTAAAAATCTTTAGTTCCACTAGCGTATATAAACGTCTTGCTCGGCTAAAGCGTTATTTTCCCCGGATGTATATATACGTCTTTCAGAAATACGATCTTCTGTGTACACTGCTATCCATACAATTATTCCGAACGTTTTAGAATACAATAAAAGGACCCTGGCAGAGTGTTTTAGAAGAATGTACTTTTTTCACATGATTTGCTTATTTATTCCTTTTCTCCTCCCCCCATGCATGACATACACACGCCTACATGGAAAACGGGGGCAATGAGAAGCGAATCGCGTAACTTTTAATCGGCAGTTAAGGGATTAATTATAAAACGTACAAATTATCAAGAAAAGTATTATAATTTTTTGCCTATAATTTTATATATAAGACCATGGGGTCATTTGTAACTATTATGCTTGATCTTAACTTAGTATTTTTAAATTAATTATAAAATACATTGTGCAGTACTACTTATTCATTTATAAGTGCATTATATCAGTGTACATGTGTATTTTATTTTTTGTTATGTCAGAATTAATTTTTGTTTTGTTTTCTTACTTTCAATACATTAAGTAATTTTTTTTAAAAATTTCTTTTGTTTTCGAAATTTTAATATGCTTGTGCCCCTCTCGAAGAGGTATCACGTTTCCCCAAGTGGGCCGCGCCCCACAGTTTAAAGAAACGCTGGTCTACTTGGAAAGTGATCCGGATACAGCCATAGCGCTACTGTGTCTTTACCACTAACAGCACCGTACAATTAGATGCACGTCTTCTTTTTCGCTGTTAGTAAAATCTTCAAAAATGACCGAAATCTCAAGCGCAAATGCCGATTGTTGTGGTGCAGTAGATCACTGCCACACCGCTCTACTGTTTTTAACTATTGACAATACTGTCAGTCTATCATGCCATAAAAGTTGACATGCAAGCAGGCTTATCGATAAATGTAATTTTTTAAAAAGTTTTAACATTTTACGGAAACACTCATTAAGTATGCTGCTAATGAACATTTTACGTTTCCGCTTACCGCTGTTCCATCTTTAGATCGGAACTCTTTGCCATTAGTGGTGCTCTCGATCATGCTCTCAACTCTAATAAGGACAGTATCTGGATTCTGACAGACCGCAAAAGCTCCATCAAATATTTGAATAACTAGCCAAACATTATGGATAGTACTCGTCTAGATATTATATCCAAATTGGCTAGGCTTGGTCAGAGGAAACAAGTATGTCTCCAGTGGATACCGTCGCATATGGGTGTGCCTGAGAACGAGGCATCTGATGAGCTTGCTGGTATAGGAGTTGTGATCTCTCTAACCCAGTGTTTCTCAAACTGTGGGGCTCTCCCCACTAGAGGGGCATGATAATCCTACTAGGGGGGAGCGAGCATATCAAAAAGTTGAAAAAAATAATTAAAAAACATTAATTTAAATGAAAAGAATTATAGTAAAATACATTGTGAGATAATAAACAATGCACATTTATACAATAATATAGTATAGTTATACATGTATTAGTACTGCAGTACGTATATTTGATCATTAATTCATCAATATTAAGTTAAGGTGAATAATTAGTAATGACCCTATTGGCTTGTCACATACAAAATTGTTTGCACAACTTAATACTTGTCTTGATAATTTGTACATTTTATAATTAAAGTTGTATTGTAGCTTCAGCGTCAAAGTATAGTTGAATTCAGTACATTCTTATTGTATTAAGGGGGGTGCCATCAAAATTATGATTGAAAATTGGATCGCCAACAATGAAAGTTTGAGAAGCATTGCTCTAACCCCAGTTCCTCTGTAGTCAGCCATTCGGAAATTCATTCCCTCTATATAACTAAAATGAATTTGACTTGGCGAGAACCCTCCTGTTCATCAATGGTCCGCAGCTTAGAGTCCTGGACTATCTCTACAATGCAGGAAATCCAGGGCTCATCAGACGGCCTTGGCGTGTTCTAGAAGCGGTCACCTGAGTGCGTGGTCTGCCCTTTGCGCAGAGGGGTAAAATCTTTCTTTACCTGTCCCTTCTTCTCCTGCTCAACTCCTGGACTGTTGGGGCATTTCCCTGTGACAATTGTTTGAAGATCAAAACTTTTTGTGTGACATTATTATGCGGAAAGGACAAATGGGCTTGGTTTAGGCTTTCCTGCCCCAAGGGGATTGGAAACAACAATGTTTCCGTTATTGTGTGTGTTTAATTCTGTTTCTGCCTCAACGTTGCACTTCCGCCAATATAATCGTGCACAAAAACAGTTTTTTAAAGTGAGGTCTCCCAACCCTCAAAATTTTACCCATGATTTTTGAATCACCCTGTACATCGTTACTAGCGTAATACTGCGTTAATGTAAAACCTGCTGCTAATACATGGCCCCCCATTCAACATAGAATAAATAACTGAAATAAAAATATATCATTTACTAGCTAAAAATATTGAAAGTGAACAAAAGTTCCATTGTAAATATTATTCATTGTAAGAGATAAACACAGAATTCCTAATTAAAACCCTCAATGTTTTATTTCAAGCAGTATCCTATCCCCATCCTCTCTCGAAGTTTTGCTGTCGATACATAATTTTATCTTGCTTGATTTTTTCCACAAATAAAGAGATAGATTTTCCCCCTCTTTTATACAAGTGATCGATATCGTTTGGGATTGTCGATACGACCGTTTCGACACAAACCACAAAGGATGCTGAAACAAAATAAAACAATTTATTTCTTCATTTCGTTCCTTGTATTGGTTTAATTTCTGTGGGTTCCTTTTTTATGGATACAAAAGAGCTTGTAATGTTATTGTATACCACATTCCTTTTCAATGTATTGATAAAAAAAAAGAAACTAATAAAGAAAAACAACAAAACTAAGGTACATTTGATATTTTTTTTATTATATTAAATATTTGCTTCTTCCTTCATTAAAACTGGCTTGCTGTAGAAAAGAAGTAAAAGAGGGAAAAAAAGACCATTTTCATACACAAGACATCATTTAAATGATTATAAAAACCTCTTTTCATTTCATTTATTTATTTTATTTATGTATTATTTTTTGTTACCAGATATATATACATTTTTATCAATTCTTCTTAAGTTAGTTATGCGAATGGAATCAACATCTATAATAAAGGAGCTCTTACACTTTTCTGGATGGTGATCCCACTTTTTATACAAAAGTTTTATGCGACCCTATAAGAATTGTGCAAGGCTTTCACACGCTTGGATACTTTAGTATGTGTTTCAGTTGTAGTATATTAGTTTTAAAATATTAAACACACATCCACAAAAAGTTTTTACTTTGCATATAGCAACTCAGAAATTTTAATTACGTAATAAAATAAAATAAATATTATGTACTGTAATTACACGGTATATCTGTTTATTAAGTGTAGTCATTTTGTGAATTCACTTCTGAGATCACCTTTTAAGGCTGTTTTCGGTCAATGTTAAATAATAGGGATCAAACGGGAAGCACATTTGCGCGCAGGAAAAAGTTCCAATAGTAATAAAAAGTTTTAGGGATATAAAGAAAATAATTGTTTAAAGAATAGTGTTCTTTGAATTTTGATTTTTCTAAAAAATACGGAGTTTTAAGCATTATTGCAAAATAAAATTTGAATTTTCTGTTTTAAAGTATAGGAGGTGAAAACGCGAAACACATTTTAACACACAAAAAAAATATTTTTTCGAATAGTATTAAATAGTATATAAAAAAAGCATGCTTCCCTCTTTTGACTGGTGTAGCCAGAATTATGTTTTATATGTGCTTTTATTAATTAACTTTGTTTAAATTTTAAGTTCATTCTGAATTATTTTTGGCGTAGTTCGGACTATCTCAAACAGATGGCGCCCCCACGGTTTGAAAAGCAAATTTATTCTTGTCTACGAATATTTATTTTGGGGGATATCTTTCTATACAATATAGTCGCCAACTGAAATTATGGTGACTTGCAAATTGTGACAAATAGTGGACAATGGAAAATATTCATGATGTACAGAGATTTAACATCTCAAATCGAATAAACTTTCCTATTTAGGAATGTTTTAAATATTTTCTGCATGTGTGCTTTAAAAAAATCCATCTATATAGATAATTAAAAAATATGTTGCTTAGATTTTTTCTTTTATTTGTTATTGTAGAAATGTATATAAAAATATTTAAATTCTGTGAAGCGACTGAATGCAGAATTGAAAGTATACTTATTTTATACTTGACCAAAAGTTGTGAATTTATTAAAGTACACAAATTACTACTCCTTAAAGCTAACAAATTAAAATTTTAATCTAATTATTGAAATACAATTACCATTATTATTATTTTCTTTTCTTTTAACTAAAAAATAATTTTTTTTTCCATTGAATACATTTTATTTTTGACGTAAGACTTTACCGTAAAACATTGAAACAATTATTAACCAAATCTTGCTTCCTAATTTAATTAGCAGAAAATTTTTTTTAGTTAATTATGCTCAGTTTCTAAGCCACACCCAAATTCTAAGCACATTTTTGTGGGGGAAAAATTTGCAAATAGAGTAAAATATGTTATTGATATAAGATATATTTACAAAGTAAGAAGTGTCCACGGTAGCCTAGTGGTCAACGTATCGGACCCATAACTGGCGTGTAACGAGTTCGGGCCTAGTACCGCTGAAAACCCGCCGTGTAGGGGCGCGATGCACGTTAAATCTGTCGAAAGCTCAAACGGTCTCCCCCGTTGGTGTGGTAGTTAGGAGAGGGGCATTATAAATATATATATGTAACTTAAAAATAAACGAGAAATATTGTATTTTTTCTGTCTTACAATATCTTGTTCAATTTTCCACTTTGTATAGGAGCTGTCGTGGCTTAAAGTCAACCGGTGCCCTAATGTTGTAGTTTGGAAAAGAGTTCGTCGTAATTGACCATAGATCAATTACTAGATTCGGTGCCAATAACTCTCGTGCTGTTTCAGAGTGTGACTTTCATAAACTCTGATTATATTAATCGTTACTATTAAAATCTCCTGCTTATATATTATATATATATAGATAGAGTAACCATGTGTTTCATTTTAAAACTTCACTCTTGCAAAGAGTGGGGTCAAAACTAATTATTAATAAAACTCCTTATATGTTCATTTATATTTCATGGTGGGATAGCTACGAGATCATGATCACGAATTCGTTGCTGGCTAGTCTAGAATTCATTTTTTTGTGTCACTGAAGACCAACCATGCAGAGGGGTGATACATGTTACATCTATTAAATTCTTCCCCGTAGCCTGCTATGGTAGTTTGTAAAAGAGGGATTGCTCAAGTATCGCTCTTGTCACTTGAACTTCCCTCAAAATTACTGGATTCATCGCTAATAACTCCCATGTTGCTTTAAAGTGTGATTGATGTTAATACATACTCATTCACTAGCAATCCATGATGGAGATTTGAAGTAAAATAGCACACCCTAACTGGTGAACGGATGTCCTCTGAGTATAATTGGATAAGTGAGTGAGTGAGTAAGTGAATATCAACGTCGTACTTTTCAGCTACACGCGGTGGCCGCAGTAGCCGAGTGGTCAAGGTATCGGATCGTGGCTGGCCTTGTCACGATTTCGAGCCCAGTACGAGAACTCAAACTACCTATCGTTGATGTGGTGTAGGAGAGAGAGGTGCCAGATCAGGTGTTGTGCACATCACTTGGCCATAGTTCAAAATTAAGTGGTCCGTCGCCAAAAGCCCTCGAGTAGCTGAACAGTGCGACGTTAATATTCACTCACTCACTCATTCAGCTACACGAGGGCTTTTGACGACGGACCATGTAATGTTGAACCATGTTTAGGAGACGAGGACGACACGTCAACTCGCACGCCCTCTCCTAACTAACACACCATGCGAAAGTGAAGACGTTTGAGTTCTCAACAGATTTAACGTGCATCGTTCCCCTACACGGCGGGTATTCACCGCTACTAGGCTCGAACTTATGACACGCCAGCTATGAGTCCGTTACCTTGACCACTAGGCTACCGAAGCATGAGTATAACTGACGTATGAGTTAGCCCAGGGGTTAAAAAGTTAATTTCATAATCGACGTTGCCTTGGATTTAAAAGGAATATGCTAGAATCAAAATAAAAATTCATCATACAGAATAACGAGGAATGTTGGCATTAAATGCCTATCTGGTGTGGAGGGAAAATGAAATGCCAACGTATATGCCATTTTGGAGCCTTTATTTAAGAACCGTGATAGCCTAGTGGTCAACTCGTAGCTGGCATGCATGAGTTAGAACCTAGCACTACTGAAGACCCGCCTCGCTTAGGAGGCCAAAGTAAGTTTATACGTCGATTCATGTGGAAATTAAGGGATGGGGTGTAGCTCAGGTGTCATACTCGTCACTTGATCATGGTTCAAAATGAAAAGGTCCATCCCGAAAAGCCCTCGAATAGCTGAATAGTGCAATGCTAATATTCCCTCCCTCACTGTCTTTTTTTTTTTTAAATTAAAACTCAGAAGTTTCGTAAGAGTCACTAACTGTTTTGTGGTAGTAGAATTAGATTCTCATTCCAACCAACCAAAGTGAATTTTGAATCGGATGTACTCGATAACAATTGGAATGCTGTGTTTGTTCAAAGGCATTTCCATCAACGTAGTTGACGAAAATTGTTTACTAAAGTTTTTAAAAAATAGAATCCTCGAAATATTTCTGTTAAACGGTAGTGACTGCTTGTAAAAATGAAGAAGTAGATGTTAATTTAATAACTATCTAAGTACATTTTTACAGAACTGGGAAAAGATCTTCAGATCCGGGCCTTATAATCATACCAATAATCTTGCTATTGTTCAGATATTTCAGAGTAAAAATAAGGTTTTAAAATGCATGTAATACGTAAATTATGTTTGATTATTCTTTTTTAAAAATGGAAAAACGTGAAACATTGAGAATTATGCAAATGAAATATGACATTTTGTTTGAGAAATGTCTAAAATTTGAAAGAATTGTGGTCCACATCCACATAAAGATATATCTATTGAAAAACTCAAGACGTGTTGGGCTTAAATCTTTACTACTATTTTCGATTGCAAGTAGAAGAAAACGTTTCAAAACAAAGTTATTCAATATAACTGAGCTGAGAAGGATTCTGGAAGATTGAACTAAAGAAGAAAATAATGAACTCTAGAAAAAGTGAAATTTTTCTGAAAATTGTTGCTTTGAAGTGCAGTCTTACAAAACTATTTTTCACGTTTCTTCGTGAACTACTTAGTAGGCCAAAAAGTTTTATCCGTATCACTTTATTCTAAGCAAGATAAGGCCGTGGTGACTATATCTTCATATCTATACCATCGATAAACAAAGTAAAGGTCAGTAATATTTTTTTTTCGTTTTTGTCTTCCTTGATATATGCATAATGAAACATGCACTGATTCAGACGTGGGTCCGATGTTTTAAACCAGTGATACTCAACCTGCGGCCCACCAGATCTTTTTAAGTGGTCCGATCATGAGCCTTTGCTCTCAGAAATTCATTTATTTATGAAAATTCCAGAAATAGTTAGGTTTACCATATCTAGTGTATCAAAGTAGGGTTACCAAGATGACGCAATTATTGCCGATCAAAATAATTCACGCCAAGGCTGTGGGATTTCCTAGGATCGAACCTTTAAAAAATACCATTAAACAAGAGTCACACATTCAATGACACTTTTCCTCGAAGCTCTTTTTCAAGAGGTAATAAATAGGCTTTCTCGAATAATCTTTACAAAAGCAAAAAAGTGTTTTGTCAGTGGTAATGTCACAGCGGTAACAAAAGGCACCCTATGCAATTTGTTATATTATTGGTAATCATATGAAACCGTTTACTGATGCAGAAGTTGTGAAAGAGTAATTCTTAAATGCTTCTAATTTAGAAAATCTTAATGAAAAATAAATTTATAAGTGTAAAAAATAACTAAAAAAGCAAAATAGGAGTTTTATTATTTTAATCAATTTCCACATTTTAAATTTTCTATGTTAGCATGGTGTTAAATAATTTCTCCCTCCCTTGTCCATTAATTCTTATTTTGCAGCCCACGTCAGATAGTCATCATATGTATGCGGCCCGGCAGAAAAAAAGGTTGAGTTAAAGGTTGTTTTAAGGTATAACATTGTTTGATTTTGTAAAGAGAGACTTTTGTCTCTTTGGCGCATGGTATTTAAAAAGTATTATTTGATTAATCACTTTGGCTGCAGTTTTGATTATTTATTGGGAAAATTCATTAAATTAGTAAGATTTAAATCCTTCTACTGCTAAAAACCTTTATCAAGAACTTGAATGGAATCAATTTCCTTTCTAATTTAGAATAAGCAACATTATTATCTTTCATTTTTTACTGAATTGATGTACTAATTTCTAAGCTTTATGCGCAATTTCCAAACGTGTTTCATAAGTCAAAGAAATATCCAAGACGACTCTTGTATGCACCAAACTAGGTAGATTTTTTTGCAAATATCAGACATTTTTCTTCTTTATTTACTAAACGATAGCTGATGATAGTGACCGATAAAGATCCTTTAAGTCCAGATATCTCCACAGCGTCTTTTACCCTTGGGCAGAGGGGATTTGGGGCTGATATATAAAAGGGCTTTAGGACAAGTATTGGATTTCGATGTCCCCTCAAACATTTTGTTCACAGCTAACTGCACAGGTCATGCAGGAAATTTTCAAGGGGTTGTTTTACGGCAGTGTCTTTGTACTTTAACTATTTTAGACCCAATTTTCATCATAATTTTTATCACCTCCCCCACACACATACAATAAAAATATATTGAATGCAATAATAATGCAATTCGAGGTAAAAGATACAATACGACCTTAATTATAAACCGTACAAATTATTAGGGTAAATATAAAATTTTACATCTATTTTTAACTAATGTATATTTTAAGTGAGTTACTCTTAAGTAATAGGATAAGTATTAGGTTATACTTTTTTAGTTTATTAACTGGAATATATTGCAACAAATATGCATTGTGTATTTCATTTTTTAGTATGGCAGAATGTACTTTCTACCTTTCTTTTATTTATAAATCTTTTCAGACTTTATTTGCTCGCACCCCCAGCGTAGGTTTATCATGAACCCCTAGGGGGCCACGCCTGAGAGTTTCAGAATCACTGTTTTACGGTGTTCACTGGTTTTTTTCATAAACTAATGACACATAACAGTCAACAGTTCTTATCAGTGGGAGAATTTGCTACTAAAAATATACATAACAGTATAGCAGTGACTGTATATTTTTCCCTGATCCATCCCTACCTGCTTATATGTTGAAGTGTATATAAATATTTGTCTACTCTACTCACTTAGAAACGGGAAATTTGAATTTTTCACCCTGTAGAAGATGGTTGATGATTATTCTGCATTAGTAAGTTGAATTTCACAGGAGACTGAATCTATGACGTAATCCTCCGCTCTTTATCTTGAAACTACGAGATTGCTGGTGGTGTTAGCTTGCCTTGTTGGAGGAGGAGGGGCTTCATTAAGGCAAGGATAAATAGGGTAGCTGGTTTGGGCTATTGGGACTGAGCATTGCTATTCGTTGTAGAGTAAGTAGTATTCGTTGTAAGCTTGCGGAGACTGCCCTTCTGAGAGAAAAAAATTTAACTATTGAGATGAGAAGACTATTGAGATAAAAATAATATTCTGCGTTATTAAATTACTTTACCTATATAATGGACTAGTAAAGAAAAATTTCACACATATATTCGAGTCGCGAACAAACAGTCTCAGAAGTTTAATAGTCATGGTCACGAAATCGTAGCAGGCGTGACACGATTTCAAGCCCTAGTGCCACTTGAAGACTCGTCGTGTAAAGGCGCTGATGGATGTTAAAACTTTGTGCCCCAATGTTCTCATGTTGGATTCGAGTGGAAATTAGTAGTGAGGCACCAGCTTATACACACTAACCTACTTCTTTACAGAAGCAAAATGCTCTACCTGTCTTGACACTAAAAATGTTCTGGAGTAGGGGATGTAGCGTTGAGATCAGTGCTCTTACTAGAAAGGTTCCTTGCGTTTACCACCCTAATAATATAACTTTCCTTTAGGTAGCACGACATTGAACCATTACTCTAACGTTGGCACATGATTCTAACAACAAACAATTGGCATTTACAATACTCGATAAATAGGTAACTTCAGGGCAGCAGCTCTCAATGGGCTCAGAGCCTGTTCAGCGTCACGCATTTGTCACATGGTTAGCTACACCTGAAGGAACCTTATTATAAATCCGACTTTCGCCTTTGCCCTTTTTAGGCTAGCTTCTAAAAAATTACGATGCATTACGAGAATGCATTAGTTTTTCTGAAATTTTTCATAATTTGTGTTTGTTTTTATTTGGTCTCGCCACAAAAAAATTCTAATCATCTTAAAATTTCCATTTAAATAGTCGATTTTCACTGTTTTTTACACATGACGAGTATACTCATCAATACGCAAAATCCTGCAACTTCTCCATGACGAGTATACGCATCAATTACTGTTAACTGGTTAAAAGTCTGTGGTTTTTTTACGCATCACGCATCTTTCTATCCGGTCTTTAGGTTCAATCCTCCAGCGTATGTTTCGTATTGTAACTTTGGTTATGGATCAATTTTTGGATATGCACGAATTTTCCGATTTACTATAAAAAGTTTTTCTTATAAAACTAAACCTAAATAAGCGTCTATTTGGATTTGTATTAGTGTATAATTAAAAAGATACTATCAATACAGGGTATTAAAATTAAATATTCAAAAGAGTCACGATGATTAATTAAGATGAAGAGATGTCCATCCGATATAGTGGTTAACGACGCTGACTACTGTTCCTTTGGGTCAGGGTTCGAATCCCAGAAAAGGCACGGATGATTGTAAATGTATAGTGCCTTTTGTGGCCTCTTCGCAAGTTCTCTCTTGAAGCTGGTGGAAGGGGAGGACAAGTGGGGATCCTGAACAGGGTACGGAACAGATCAAAATTGCACTGAACCTTTATGGTGATATGGCTAATGAGAAGCGTACAATCTAGAATTTTACCACGATGAATTTGTAGGCCTCGACCTGGCTCTGCCGATCAGGAGGCATTTGTAACATTAACATTAAGACTGATTAACGTACTTTGGTTTAAGTAATAGAAACGTCTGATATTTTGAATTTACATTCAATAGAAATAAAATATTACTTATTGTTTCATGAGCTGTAAAAATCATGACAAAATTACAAATGATTAATTATGTCGCACAAAAAATAGAATTAAAATAATTTTATTTATAATTGTCGTTTTCTGAAATATATGTAAAATGTGAATGGTGTAACAAAATAATATTAAATACTATGTATCATCTTTCTTACTAAAGATACATATGAAAAACTATGACTTTTACACAAAGAAAGAGTAAAGAAATCTTTCAAAACTCCTTTGACAAATGCTTTACATTTTGAGGTCATCTTTCGAAAACTCTAACCGTAAGAGGTCTTGAATCGGATTGCATTGAAGGGCATCGAGGAAAGATTATTCTAGAGAGAAATGGAATATTTTCTTTCCACTCTATTTTCTTCTATCTGTCCTTTTATTCGACAATGTTTTTCCTCTTGAACATTCTAGAAGGAGCCGAAAAACTCCATGTTATCCTAAAGTACGTGCTTATGACAGCTGAAATACACCTCTGTGATTCAAAAATAAGTTGAAACTAGAAAGAAATATTTTTAAAACGTGTAAAATAGTGTTTGTTCTTAATAGATTATTTTTCATTTAAGATAAGAGTTTTACCTCATTTTATGTGATGAATTTGAAAATCTGATTTTGAACACTGACGTAAATTTTTCTTAAAGAGAACCATTACTATTCCTAATTTTAAGTAACAGTCTCATTTTCATTTCACATATATAAAGAATTAAATCATGTATTTTAATAAGATTTATTCGGGATTCTTCAATAAAGAATATTTTAATAACTTGCATGTGTGCTTTACTTAACGACTGTGTGAAGTCAGTAACTCAGCTACGCAGTGTCAAATTTTTTCCTAAGACCACCTACGCAATTTCTTGGAATTACTATTCCCTTTCAATTTTCCACATAACATCCTTATTAACATCGTGATTCCCTACGTGAGAAATTGTGAGGATTCTTTTGTCTCTTTTCCCAACTCAAATATTAAGTTTTTTTTATTTCGAAATGAGAGCAAAACAGCTACTCTTTTTTTAAAAAAACGTTAATAAATCCGTTTTTACTCCGTTATTTCTAGAATATAGGATAGCTATAGCATTACGGTCAGGGTTGCGAGCTCTTGGCTAGAGTGTAATGAGTTAGAGCCCTAGTGTTACTGAATACTCGATGTGTAGAGGGGCTAATGCCTGTTAAATCTGTCGATGCTTAACACTAGAACGTACGTTGGTGTCGATTAGACACCGGGATCTGTTCAGTTGATTCTGCTTTCCGTAATTTTGTAGGGAATTTGAAAACCTTTCGTGACTTTCAAACATTTTCCATGGTGATTACACAGAAAAAGTTTGGTGGTTATAGATTAATTAGGATAAAATTAACAACTAAATGTATCTAGAATATTTATCTTGTGCAAATTTTCAATCGTTAATAAAATACATTTTATTCATCCACTCAAGTTCAGAAACATTTTTCTTAAACTTGTAGTGGATGACACTTGCTGTTAATACAGTTTTTTTTTCAAATACTAATTCAACTACTAAATTAATTTTAGTTTTATATGTGTGTGGGTGAAAAGAATTTAAGTTTTTTTTATCGAAATAAAAGGTAATAGATAGGGATAATATACATTGATTATTGCAAGGAAATTCGCTTTCTCTTTTGCCACTTAATTATTGTGATTCTGTTATATGTATATGCATAATAATATTAATTGTAATTTTTTAATAAAAAGTAATTTTAAAAATTTTCTTTGTTGACCTAATTACGAATTGACTTTTGAAAAAAAAATTATATTAATTCTTTGACTGTCATTAAGGAAATTGTAGTAATTACAGAAAAAAAATGCAACAAGTATATTAAGTGGGTGATGTTTTAATAGAAAAAACAAAATTATTATTCGGAATCTAACTATACGGATATGTTTTATTGTATGTAGATTATAGAAGAAAAATAAATAAATAAAATAGTTTCAAAATTTAATTTTGTCATAAAGGAAATAAATTTTCTAAAAAATGGTAACACAAGAAGTCCTAATTTTTGTTAGATTACTTTAGACTCAAAGTAAAATTATTTTTCTGCTGTATGAATTAAAAGAAACCATGAGTATTAAAGATTACTGACTAGTAATCGGTTCAATATGCATTGAAAATTTCACAATCCTAGTTCTCTCTCGGAAGGATGTTTGAGCTCTCGACGGATTTAACGTACATAACTCCCCTACACGGTGGGTCTTCAGCTGTACTGAGCTCCACCTCATGACAGGCCAGCCATGAGTCAGTTACCTTGACCACTAGGCTACCACAGCAACGGGGGCAATATTGAGCATAAAAAATAACTTTTTATTTTGTCTTTCACTTTACCTATGTACCAAAGATTATCTTTTCCATATAAGTAGGTTTTGGAATTCTAAAAAAAATTAATTCACCCTATTTTACATATTATTAAAATGAATAAATCCCCTGATTAAAGAGATTAAACTTTATATGAGATCATCGATTAAAATAATAAGACAGAAAAGAAGAAAAAATGAATAAAAACTTCAACTCCCACAGTAAAATTTTAATTTTTATTAGAACCTCATACTGTTTGAAATATTTTTCCTTTTATTCTGTATATCTATTTGCTGTATTGGTGTTGGGTATTTATTCATTACGATTGTGCTCGAAAAATCAAGTTTATTGTATTTTAGTAAATGAATTTCTGTACTTTACAGATCAACAAATGAAAGAAAACCATCCAGAGAAAACGAAATATCTACATCTTCGTCAAACATCCAAGGTAGGACACACTTATATTAATTTTTTTTAAAGTATGACAGTGGTTCATATTTTATCTGGTTGTATACATCACGTTTAGTCATTGTATCCTAGCAAATGAAGTCAATTTGTTGGTTACGATTTTAAAGAAAAAGTTTTTTTTTTAAATTCTAACATTTGGGATCTTCATACATTAAATATCTTCTGGCAATATATAGATATCGCGAAGAAACCTACACAAACTCTAATGAAAGACCTACTTTACTCTAATGCTACGAAGAGTTTTTAAATCCTGTTTGATTTTGTTTCTTCGACACAGGCCCATTCAGCATACTTCTAATGAGTAAAATCACATAATTTATGGGTTATATTAATTTTAATAAATTTACACACATAGCTGAAAATAAATAATATTTACACACATGTATCAGCACTATTTCTAAGGAAATTTCTATTTCTCATCTCTTTACATGGTATTACATACCTTTTTCAAAACTTGAAATACATGTGTCTTTTGATACTTAATATACCGCTGGCCTATTTCTCTAAGCCAAAATGCATTTTTGATATTTAAAAAAAAAGTGTCGCCAAATGCTGTCATAGTTTCCACGCATACGCAAAAACTTATTCCCAAGCATGCGCTTTTCGAATTTAAACGTAGACAAATAGGCGAAAATTAAAAGTACTGTATTATAAAAAACACGTGCACATGAAAGGGACGAATAATCTAATAGATACAATATTTAGGTAACAAAAATGACATAACTCAAATGTCGTGATTTTGAATTATGTAGACGCCGTCGCATAAATTCGAATAATTATGAATCTAACAAAATGGCGAAACGAGAAACTTTGCGAATATGTGTGATACCACTTAAAACACCATATTATTTCAGATACATACGTATTATATATAATTTGGAATTTCTCCACTGAGTTTGCATCCGTACAAAGCAGGACCCCCATTTTAAAATTTCTGAACAAAATAAGAATAACAATACAGAAGAATTTACCATTTAAAAGGAAAACGGATTATTTCCATCAAGCGCTCATAAAATTGTGGTGTTTGAACATGCTCACGTATGATTTTCTTTTGTTGTTTACGTATTGCTGCACTTGATGACATTTTTTTTCGAATTGACGAAATTGATTGAGATGGTGTAATACGGAAGTACCTGTTTCTCTTATGTATTTGAAGTTACTTTTGTTTGCTTCACTTCATATGTATTCTTGCTCCCATGGTATTAAACAAACAGCTTGAGTCTTACAATGACTAAATAGTAATTAAGTTTCTTTAAATTTTGCTTTTGAATTTTATTACTGAAGCTTACGTTGAAAAAAATATATAAGTTTCTCTCGAGTCGATTTTTCCTTATTGGAAGATCTGTTGAATTTTATTCCCTGCTATTGTTAAAGATATTAAAGTTGTAGAATATTATTTAAGAGACGCCAAACGCGTTCTCGCAACTAAATTGTATTCACACTCTCTTTAGATCAGAATTATCTACATTATTGTAATTCAAAAGATTATTCAATTTTTTTAATGAAATATTTGAATACTGTGTATTCAATAACAATCTTACTGAAATGTTACATAAATCAGAAATTAAATAGGATCCATGAAATTAATCGGAAATGAATCGGATCAATAAATTTAATATATTTGAAAAGAAAAATATGCTTCGTGTTCCTTCTCAATAAATGTTTATATGTCCTTTGAATATCAAAAGCCATTTCCCCCTCAACCCCATAATTTACTGGATTATATTCACTATGTATTGCATATGAGCACTTAATTACAAAAACCATGTCAATACGAAACCAAAAAAAAATATTTAAGGATCCTTGGAGAGAAAACCATTCTTACAAATAAAAGACTTTACTACTATTAAAACCAAAGAATACCACCCTGTAATAGTCCGCTTTTAAGCAATCAGCTGTCTTATTTCTAAAACATCCATTCATTGATCATGGTCAGTGTCATAAGAGTAAAAAATGAAGAAAGAATGGAAGTCTGTCTAGTGTCCACTTTTGCTGCACATTCTTCCGGTCACTGTGGGCGAAAGTGTTCAGCAACTTTTTCGCTTAAGAATGGGTATTTTGTGTGAAAGGCAGAAGGATGGATGAAAGGTGCGTATTTGACAAATGGTGGAATGTCTTTACTGCGGGAGATATATGGCTGTGTGGAATCTTCTATTATTTGAGGCTACAGGAATGCAGCTAGTGGAAAGAATGTTACCATAAAAGATAAGTGTGATATTTCCAAAGCGGAATGCTTAATAATAATAATAATAATAATATATATATATATTCTGAAACAAACACATTCTGAAACGTATTAGAATATTTAGCATCAGTGACAAAAAATAATTTCGTTTAATACAATAAACTTCTGATTTTAAAATTAATATTTCCGTATGTAGATTTTAACCTGAAAAAATACAGGGTGATTTTTGAAGAAGTCTATAATTTCAAAAGGCACTATAAATGTAAGATATTATGTTACTTGTAACATAATTGTTGTTTCAAGTGTTATTAGAGACAGTCACAGATGCGTGTTAGGCTATCTAAATCAACTCCTCCATCAACAGCGATTGTGATACGCTTTTTCGGTTCTGATAGATCAACACGCAGGAGAGGGAGGAATCCTTTACGTATCCCCCAAAAAAGAAATCTCAAGGTGCTAAGTCAGGACTTTTGGGTGGCTATTGGGTAAACGGCATGTTGTAGTCCACGGCATGTCCAATCCATCGTAGAGGGAGATATTCATCTAGGTCATGGATGGCGAACCAATGGCACGCGTGCCATTGATGGCACATGACACAATATTTTGGGCACGCCACCGATCAGAACGATTTGCCTTTTAGTTCAAAATAACAAAGTTCACTATAAAATATTACGATCAAACGTAAGTGATTGGTGGTGGTGTGGAGGGGAGGACACTCGTTTGCCTCGTTATATTCTTGCCTAGTTACGTCGTGGACTACAACAGCTAAGGATGCTAAATTTATCTATACCCATAGCATAATAAGTTTCGTGGACACTGCTGTATTAAATTTTTTGTGTGTTGTATTCACGATTTATAACCGTTATTTAAAATGGCTAGTTCAGCAAAACAAGAAAACAAAAAAAGTGCAAAATAGTTAGTGTAACAGAGAATTTAAAACTTGGTGGAAAGAGAAATATGGCATAAGTAAAGCCGACAAAGCGGTGTGTGTTTTATGTTTTGGAACAGTTGCATGTAGAACATCATCTGTAAAATGGATTCTAGACACATTTAACTGTTTGAAGAAGTTGGTTCATGTTATTTTAACCATATTTACATTATGCCTGCGAGTTATTATTTTCAGCAATGAATAACATTAAAGACTCGCTTAGAACCCGTTCGGTAGATTCCAATTCAGCATGCATTCAGCTAAAAGTAACATCTTACAATCTTAATGTGTTACTTATCATTTAATCTGCAACAACAGAAATCGCACTAATGTTACTTTAATTTGAATTATACATATAACTAAAACATTTCCTACTATACAGTGAAGAATGTTTTTTTCCGTGGTAAATTAAGAGTTTTGAACTGTTAGTATTTAGTTTTATTATTTTCCCTATAACCACAAGTAAATATTATTTGACGGCACATCTGTACTTCATTAAACATTGCTTCAGAAAAATTGGCACGCTGATCTAAAAAGGTTCGCCACCCCTGATCTAAGTAATAACGCACATCGACCCATCAGTGGGGTGAAGCAATGTACAATAGAAGGATGAAGCTGTCAATGTCATCCTGAAACTGTGGAATCAACCAAAACAGTGATTCCCGTGACAATTTACTAAATTCAAGAACACAGAAAGCCTTTTCCGCTCCAAACACCGCCATTTTGAGCTTAACATTTCAATTGACTACTCACATAACACGCAGCATGCTGTTGCGTACTTTACTTCCATCAGTTGCGAGACACAAAGTTTAAGAGTACATCTCCTTACAGTTCCCCGAGGTGGTGTGCGTAGTCGAATTGTACTGTTGGAAAGCCCCTGGAAAGTGTATAGTTCTTTATGTATCATCCTGTATCCATTTTTCTCTTTATACTTTTATCTTCAAATATTCTAGATATTGTTTTTATTTGAACGAAAATAGAAGTTATCGTAACATTTCATGTACTTTCTCGACAACTTATTCTCCTTTGATAAATGAAAGATGATTCAACTTATACACTATAGCACTCTTTTATATTTTTACACTGATTACAATATAATTGTGAAATTTTGTTTTTTTGTTTAATAATGTGTGTGTATTTCCATTAAATGCGGGTATTTACTACAGTGATGATATGAAAATTGGAGTAAAGTTTATTTTACTAACAAAATATCCACTATAATTGTGAGCATGAGAGAAATTTAAAAAAAAAATGTATAAAAATAATCACTAACTCGCTGTATAGTACTTTTAATTGAAATTTTTTAGTAATCTTATTTTCAAATTAAGTAAACTTCCCAGCAGCGAGTTTTCAAATTCAGTTCGAAAAATAAATTAGTATTGAATGAGAGTCAAAAATTACTTTTTAAATATGGCTTTGGGGACAAGAATTATCTGCTTTGCCAACCTTATTATCCAATAATTTTAATTTTTTTATATCTGTTATTTTTAATAGTCTTAGGAGATAGGACTCCAATGTAAAACCTTTAAAAATACACCAATTATAAACTCAATATTGGTACCATCATGAAAACATCAACATTTTCAAAAATAATACGTTCGTGGCTATAAATCTCCCGAGCATCTAAGACGTTTTTAATTATGAATATACGTTAAAAAAAATTAAATGAATTTTCTAAAGAAAAAGCCTTGATTTTTTGATAAATTTGTATTTTTCCTTTTTATCGTATCTAAATAATTCGGGTCTAAAATTGCTTTTTTGCTTTGTTATCATTTTATGTATTTCATTAAATTTTTTTTTAAATAGCTAACGTAGAAAAATATATGTTTATATAACGAATAACATTTGCATTTTATAAAAAATCGTTACTAAACTTCCCTTATTGTTTAAGGATATTTATTTAAATAAAGTACTTTTTTAAAATAAATTTAAATAAGTTAAAACGGATATTCCTTTTACAATTTATCTGATATGTGAAAAGTAACGGTAAAAAAAAATCGTTGAGAGAGGTAGCTGAAAGAGATTATGTTCAAAGTTTTTATTCGTATGATAAATTTCCTGCATTTTCATAGTAAGCATTTGTAGACGAGCAAATGGATAATGGATGCTCAACATATAATAATTCTATTGTGAGATTTCTTGAAATCACCTTATTCTGAATGATTTATATCACGTATACAGGGTATTTCTTTTGAAATTCATAAACATTTTTCAGATATTAAGGTGTAAATCTGGAACGTCTTAATATAATATTGGGAAAATCCAATTTCAAACGTGAATAGTGGGTCTGAAAGAGATACATTTTGTAGCTATTCTAAGGCCTTTGAAAGATGCATCATCTTAAAATATGTTATAAAATTCGAAGAAGTAAGAAGGATATAGAGCATTTTATAATGATTCGAGGATGTGTCGATTCGATGGTTTGATTCTGTCGGCATAAAGTAGCCTTTCATAATGATTCGAAATGCAAATTCAGTTTCGTCTCCTTCCAGTGGCATCAAATCGGAAATCTTATTTTGTAATACATTACCTTCCTTTGAATATATAACGAAAGTTAAATGTAGTACTAGAATTTGTTGAAATTATGCAGGAAGAAATAATGATTAATGTAAAAAAAGTTAATGAACTCTTTCATTTGGATATTATTTGATAATTAGGACTAAAAACAAACATATCTATGCATTAGTATAGGTTTTAGAAGCTAAATAGAGTTTCTTCGAGTGCCACTAACAGTTTATTGAACATATTCTGCAGAAAAATAAAAGTTTTGATATAACGCTTTAATATTTTTCTCAAGGTTTTTAATGCAAATTATTAGTAAAAATTAGATTAACTGTGCTGATAATATTAAAGAGGAAAACCTGTGTGAACACACACACACAGTAAAAATTGGTTTAGATCCTGCTGGTTGGTTAGAATCACTGTTTTAGGGTATATCAAGTAATTGACCCCTTATTTAATGCTGATGATCTCCGGGGAGGTGTAACAACAGGATAGTATTCAATAGGTTACCATAACTCGTAACATCATTGACAATTAAACGCTGGCGTGAAATTAATATTTCGTGATAAATCCAGGACTTGTGGATTAATATGCAAATACCTTACATAATTTTTACAGTCGAGTAACTCACTATTTATATTCTTTATTTGATAAAAAGTACAAATTACTAAATAGCCTACCAGCACACTTAATGATTACTTAAATATTTTATGAATATCCTTTCTATATTTCAAGTTACTTAATAAAGCACGTTAAAAATTCGCATACCTCCTAAAATACTCCTGAATCAATCCATCAATTAATAACTTACACCTGCATCAATAATTAATAAAAATTCCGAAGAATATATATAAATATTTACTTTGAGGTTTTAACAAATCTGTAAGGTTGTCTGTATTAAAACCTGACAGCTTTGTAAGACAGAAACATTGAATTCGTCAATAAGCATCAACAGTAGAAAAAAAAAGATTCATAATATTTAAATGTCGTTCCTTTTACAAGCAGATTCTGTAAAATATTTCAATAGAAAAATTCATTCATCACTGCATATCGACTATACTTTCATTTAACTCAAAAATAATCGAACAAATACATGTAACCAGTTCCAAAGAATCCAAATGTTTCGAGGGGTATTTGTAGATATTTACAAGTCAAAGCCATCTTAACTCCGATTCTCTCTTAAATATCCCTTTCAACAACTCACTTCAGCAGTTCAACGAGATTCGCTTTCCCATTACAACAGGAATCAAATTCTGCATAGGAGAGCGGCGGGATAAAAGAGACCTATATCCAACTCGAGAGCCTCAATAGGAGTGGAAAGGGAATAATAAGGTGTAATGGGGCTTCGGAGCCGGGGCGTCATCTACTCGGCAGTCCATTTCCAAAGGAGAAACCTTTTAAGGTCCGCCCTGGGCATGAAACAGAAATAGATCCATAAATAACGGTAGAATGGCACCAGAGTGGTTCTGTTAGGGTGATTTGTTTCTGGATTACTTTAAGAAGAAAAACACATATATGTTCTTTGAGTGGAATAAATTTTACATGTACGAATGTTTACGGAATGACTGCGTTACGTTTTTAAAATTTGACGCAATATTACTTAAGGCATAACAGTACCCCAAGAGAAACATATCATTTTTTTTTTCATTTTACTATGGACCACATACTTAGAAACCTTACCCGGAAGTTTGAGATTTTAGTACGAATTAGTTTTCAAAATATTTGAAGTTTTCAGTGTCTACATTTTATAGTTTCGGTTTCATTTTAAAGCATTTTTGCATTCCTATATTGAATTAAAAATATTTTTGAACACAATCCATTTTTTTAATGTGAAGTGGCTATTAACTGCAATTTTCATTACAAAAATCATTTATGTTTGCTTATATTTTAATTTTTCTGGAGTACTCTCATAGTTACTTAAGATTGATTTCAAAACCCATATTTGTGTTTACACATAATTTGTATAACTTTGAAGCTATTAATTTTTTTTTTCATTAAATTTTTTTCTGTTGAGAAGATACCACAACCAAAACGTACTCAGGTTGCTATGAGAAATAATGTTTGGAAGAGGTGGAATACGATTGAAAATAATAAATCTAAAATCCCCACCCTTCAGCTGATACTAGAATGATACTTCAAAATACAAATGTTTTAAATACAAATATTGCAGAATTAACTGATTATTGCTATGATGTACCAAACTACATTCTAAAAAGTATATTGTAGTAGTATTACATTATATGCGATATTTTTTGAAGTCACGCAAAAAGATTTAACTTGCTAAAACGCCCCGATTTAAAACGGAGAAAACATTAGATATTATTTACAAACTTTGTGATTTCTATCCTAAGTTTGTATCATTATTATATTGAGAATAAAAGATTCGTGTATACAACGTATGTGAAAATATTAGGTTAAGATAAGGCTGAATAATTTGTAGTCGTAACAAATGCTATCAACATTCTTCAAAAGCATATTTTGAATTTTAAAAAAAATATTTCAGGTATAGTTACTTTAAGTCGTATTTTGATGTAAATCATTTTTTTTTTATGTAGAAAGATTTTTTAAAAATTTAAGACACACACACGAGTTTAAAAAAAATTCAATGTTTAATTTTGTAAATTTGAGAAAGAGGGGATTGAAAACTGAATTTTCATTTCCAGAATCAATTAAGTCATATAATCTGAACATAAAACATAAATTGTTATTGTTACTGTCTATAAAAATTGTTTTGTTGATAAGTTACTTGCTAACCTTTAAGTAATTAAAGCCTAGTTTTCATAAATATGACATTCTCATCAATGACTAATTTTGAATCAAAATATATTTCATTTGACAATAAATATCCTTTAGATCTAAATATAACTTTATCGATATTACTTGAAATTTAATATTAAACATATTTTTAATATGTAGTATGTATGCCACACTAAGGCAATATGCTAAAACTGTCGGGAATGATCTTTGTATTTCACAGTAACTCAAAATTCTTGCAATAATTTTTTATTGCCTTTTGCTTGGGTATACAGAAATGGCCTTTTATTGCATGTTTATAAATGTATTGATTTCTTCAATAAAACGCAATATCTCTCGTGATTCTGCTAAAAAAGACGATGCTATTGCTCTAAAATATTTGCAGTTTTAACTTACCGTCTTTCTTTTTTAAAAATTTTTTTGTATCCATCTAAAGTCTTATCGAAATATGTCCCAAGTCACAATTTATCTTACATTAGCAGATGTTTGAATTGAAGCTATGTAGTTCATTATTAATATGGATACGTTGATCGGGGTCCGAGGATTTTATGCAAATCAGTCGCAAAGAACAAGACAGTACTTTAAGAGCTATGAGAATTGTCGAAAATTCAATCCTTGAAAAACAGAATTCAGAAGCAATATTCGCAGAATAAATCTCGGAAGGTCTTTATACCTTCAACAGTACTCAGTCACAACTATCGGTGTCTAAAATACACGTATATACGATTATTTACAATTTTTTCAACAACAATTTACTAACTGATCGCTTGTCAAAACCAGACTGACTTTCGACGAGCATCTCTCTATTAATATCCCTCACGGATAATTCGAGAAGGACCCGCTTGCGTCATAGGTCTTGAAATTAATGGACTTCACAACTAATTTCTAGGAGAATACAGAGGGTTATACAGAATACAGTTCCAAAAATGTTCGACAACATGATCGCCAAGTCGCCAAACTGGTCACCAAAAATGACGCCAACTTGGCTCTATCGCCAAGAATTTTGGCATGTTTCCATTGAATCACCATTATAACGTAAGGGACGGCATTGCTTGTGAATATTACAATTTTAACGTAAATTAAATCTAATTTAGTGAGTAAGATATATAAAGCATTACACATCCAAATACAAATTATTTACACTATTTTACACAAAATTCGTAACAATATTATCAATTTTTCCTTCATTCGAAAAAGAACGAAAATGGCAAAAAAGATATCTATGGCAAAAAAAAAAAAATTAAAAAACCTATAAACTGAAAAAAAAGAACCTATTATTACTGGTAATCTGTCTTTATGGTCTAAGAGATTTCTTAAAGTCAGAATTGATTTAAAGAACGAAACAAAAACTAAGCTATAAAAAAATCAAACATACCTGTACATACCTATAGATTTAAAACACTTGGACCTTGACTAATTCACAGAATGAACAGCTAGCAAACTTTGAGCATAACCTTTTTGGATATATATTTGATCAAGATTGGTCGTTTGAGGTTTGCAAACCAAAACTACGTATTGATCCTTCATCATTGAAGTTCAGAATTTTTTACTATAAACCTATTGAAACTAGAACTAGTGGTAGGCCGCAAATTCAAATCTGTTGATTGTGTGGAGGACGATTTTAAAATTTTAAAGAGTGACCAATTGGCGAACTGTTGTTAAGTGGAGAATGGAATGGAAGATTGTTCTTGAGAAGGCCTTGAACCGCCCAGGGCTGTTGTGTCGATAAAAGAATAGTCTAAGAGTCACTTGGCTGGGTATGAACATCCACTGGCTCGGAGGTTGAGGTGGCATTGGAAGCGGTTGAGGGTGCCTCAATGGAACCAATAATGAGTGCGGGAGTAACTGTGAGCCCGTGCTGTTGCACTCCGGGGAGATGTTGGATATAAATATCACGACTTCAGCGGATACAGTCAGAAACTCAGAGTTTTCGCAGGACGCTGAGATAGGATTTGGTAGCGATTTTGCGCAAGAACACGCCGTTCTCCTGGATTCCATGAGCCGAGTGAACCAACGACGATGAGGATGATAATGGCATTGCGATTGTGGGCTCTGTTGAAAAAGTCGACAATCGGTTGGTATTTGGTAATCTTCCGTTGTCGAGCCTCAGCAAAGGCTCCCCTTCTATTTTTGAAGGGGATTCTGACGTCAGTGATGACGATATTTCCATCTGTTTCTGCAACGAGATCAGGCCGCAGGCCACAATCGACGACCTGATTTTCGGAGAAGATGGTGCCTTTGAACATAATCGCTGATTTGATTCTTGCTATGATTTCATTGTGGTGCTTCTGTCATGCTGCCAAATAGGTGTAACGATGATTCAGGCCACTTGCCACTACGTCGACACAGCCGTCTGTCTGGAGAATTCCATGATTTGTTGTCGTTAAGAGGTACAAAGTTGAGCCGGGCTTTGTGAATAAAACGCCAGTCCGCAATAATATGTCTATAGTAACCAAAGGTTACTATCATGAATTCGTGGTCGTCGTTATTTCTGTTGAGCCATAAG
>BMAV01027502.1:58834-68959 GCA_019973955.1 Trichonephila inaurata madagascariensis | reverse complement strand
GCTTCCCAGTGCCGCTGTTTTACACATAGGCACTCGTAAGCGGTGTATTGGTCAGTGGCGTAACGAAAAATACTAGGGCCCTCCCTGCAAAATCAGGTTTTGGGACCTAAGCCAAAATACGTATATCATTCAGGGTTTGGTCCCACTAGAACACATGCCCCCCCCCCACATTGGGGGGGGAGATGTGTGTTACACCTGTGGTATTGGGGTTTAAAGAATAGGCACAAATGATCAAATTTTTCTCTGAAATAAAAACAAAATAAATAAATTCTTCGAAAACGCTATCTAAGTCATTTTTTTCCATTCCAAAGAATTTGGAATAGTTTTACTGAAAGCAGCGCTAAGAAAAGTATCGTATTTCGGGAAGATGTAAATATACGTACGTGATACTTAACGCACCGATGGGGTGAGATGGATATATGTAAACCGGTGGCAGTTAAAAGGAAAAGCCATCATTTAATTAGTAAATCAACGCACCATCAATAAATTTTAGTGAACATAAGTATGCAAAACGTTTTACTAATTGAAAGTTGAATCAACCATTACAAAACTATTATCTATAAATTCATTACCATTGAAGTTTATAGTAAATTTATATTTGGTATAAAATGCAGAAAGTGTATTATTTATTTTTTTATTTCGAACGGATTTAACATTCTATTGATTCTACATTATCTTTAATATTTGATGGTTAAAATGCAATGGGAAAATATTTCATTTTATATATTTTTTCTTGCTTCCCAAATCTTTCCAGAACTTCGTTTGAAATATTATTCAAGGAAAAATTCCCTCTGATATTTAACAATTAATTATGAAACAAAATAAGAAACTTTAATATTTTTTTTACATCAGCTCTATTTTACAGAATATTATTTTACGCAAAAACAGATTTCCCTTCAAATATCGGTTGAAACAGGTTACATAGTGCCTGAAATTTTATTATTTTAAGGTATATATACAAAAAGTTTGGGTAGCTTTATAGAGTTTATGTAGATTTGGCTTAAATTTTTATTTTAATTACTGTACAATCCTTACAGCCATTGTATTCGTATTATGTACACAATACCTCACAAATCCATTCAATTCCATCACAAAAATACTCGTATGTTCATTCTTATTTCTGTCCATATTGCAACCAGTTTACCATTTTAGTAAATCTCATTAAAATTCCCTTCTTGACAAATAAAAAAATTATCAATTTTATCCCCTAATTAACTTTGCCTATGAATTTATCGGTGTCACAAAATTGTAAATTACAACTTTTCGAGAATCATACAGATTACGAATTAATCATTGAAGGAAACCAATCCCTATTCCGTTGATTGTGTGAGCATATTAACTGAGAAAACACGTGTAGACAGCTTAGAGTAAATAGCTTAATCTGATGAAGGCGGTGAGTCTAGTGTTTTCCTACTCAAAGCCCTTCATTATATCAGCCACAAACCCTTTAGACCCAGGCTATAATGAAGTGGGAAGTGTGTAGAATGTAGTGAGTTAGAACCCTTCTTGAACATTTGGAATGTAGTTAAGCTTTGTTATACGATACGATTAGAAAAAAAGCAAGAATCTATATAAATAAAAATGTAATGTGTGTTTGTTCAAAGCCACTAATCTCCGAAACTGTACTGGACCATTTTCTCTGAAATTTTGACATAATGTTGCATTTGAATCCGGATTGGTTCTTACGTACTTATTATTTCGTAATTTTTCTAAATTTTTTAAACTTTAATTTTTAAGTGATTTTCTGGTGTTATGACGACATATGATGTCGCGTTTCTCACTAAATCGAAAATTTATACTTTACACGAAGTTTTTCAAGATTATTACATATTTTTATTATATAGCTGTGTTTATCGGTTGAAATATTTATCAACGTTTTCCGTTCTTTGATACTTAATTAGGATTATTTTTCGAATAAAAAAATTTTTTTTAATGATTATTCTTTTAACAACTTAAATTTATTTTGCGGTTTGGGGTAACATTCGGATAGTATTATCACGGGATGTTTATGTGTGTGTGATTTTGCTCACTAATTACAACTTAGTTTTTCAGTAATTTCACGCAGAATTTATTTCTTGCTTTATAATTATTTTTACAAATCAAATCTTCGTACTGATAAGAGTAGTTCAGTTCTAACTGTAATTAATTAGTATTGTATTTCTGCGTTCGTTATCTGCTTTAGATAGTATGAAATTAATATAAATATTAGTGGCGCCTTCTTTATCTTTCTCTCTGATGATCCATTTTTTTAAAGCAATATATAATTTTTGTTTCTTTTAAATTTTATTCCTTCCTCTTTTTTTTTTGCCAATCGTGTACCACAAATGGAAGGACCTCGCGAAAACAATTTTCTGCAGTATGTTTTAATTTGGTGAAAATGGTTAAAGTGTATTATAGGGGGGCCACTTGACACTTTTCTTTATGGCGACTAAAAGTGGTAGCCAAGATACTTTTTTCAGAATTATTTACTATAGAATGAATTCGATATTTCACCGTGACATTTAGATGAAAATCGCCAAATCAAAAGTAGTGCCCGCAGAGAGTGGACGGGCCCCCCCCCCTATACTACACTTGAGCCGGTGAAAATAATCAACGGGATTGTTAAATGTTTTTTTGTATGTTTTTTTACAATTTTTAAAATTTTGTTTGGTGTTTCTCTGAAATACGGGATAAAGATTTTCTAATATATATTTTGTGTTTGTACGAAACTGTTTATATTGATTTAACCAAAATATTGAGCCTTATTTTATTTTTGATATCTTTTTTAGTTTTTATTTTTTATTTTATAACTAGCTGTACCACATGTTACTGTGGCTCAGTCTGGTTAAATAGACTGGTGCACCACAAAGTATGCCACGAGGGTTACAAAAGTAAATAATCAGTAGCTTAGCTAGACCTGAGTGGGCCCCATATCAAAATTTCTTGCATACCCTTTTTGGGGGCTCCTCCCTTATGTATTAACAGTACTTTCCTCGTCATTGATACGGCGGTAGCTACGCCTCTGATAATAATATACAAAAATTTAAAGGGTTCTTATGTAGTATTGCAGCAATCGCCAAATATATCATAACTCTCCAAGTTGGCAACCCCGATTTCTTATGTGTTGAATTGGCAACTTCGGTTCATATGATGACGCCAATAGATTGTGATAATACATGTGCCAAAGAAAATATCCAAATAAGAATTTTCAACAAAAACATATAAATCAGAAAATTAGATAGTAAAGAACCATGAATAAAAATATATGCGAATCATTAATATTAATAAAAAACAATGGTACCTGCGTATTATCTCAACAATTGACAATTTGTGTTGTATGCACTGAATAGGCAACCAGGTGCTTCGTTGGATATAATGTCACCAATAGGCTGCAATAATATGTAAGTAACAATTTCAAAAATACACAAATTCATGCAGTTCATAAAATAGTCAAAAACATATAAATGAGGGTTTGTCTTAAAAAAAAGGAAAAAAAATAATACATTAATTTGAATCAAAAAGCTATCTTATACAAATTAATTGTACCCAAATTTAATGAAATGGTTCTGCTCTGGAGTCCGTGAGGGCAAAGGGTTAATTTTACAATGCTTCTGGGTAAACAATATTTTGTTTTGTTTCATTGTCTGTACAGATACAAAAATTATTGTTTGGTCTGCCTATTCGAGAACACATGAAATAATTGTCCTTGTGAGAAGAAATCCACGTCTAGATCTAAGCCACTCAATTTTAAAGATATGTCCTGAACTTTTTGATAACAATTGGAAATTGTAAAGATCTTCAATAATTATCGATGCTTTGTCGAAGATTTATGATGTGAAATCCATGTTCATATTTAAATTTTCCTTGCAAATTCAATACAAAATATCTTTAACCATGTGTGATTTATATTTCTTCCTTAACTCTGTTGGAGAGCATGCACAATCAATATATGATTGCAAACAATGCAAAAATTTGATTTGGTACTTTTATATTACGTCTTTAATGATACATCCAGATGTCTGTTACATTTTGAATGTAAGCAATCACCTTAATTATTTTGTGGTACATTGCATTGCTATTGAGCTATGTCTTTTACGATAGTCTTGGTTTTATGTGAGTATAGTTTATTTTTTCATTGTTCTTCATTCGGTTTTTTTGTTTTTATTATTTCTCAGTGCAATCTGTGAGAATTCTGTACTGACAATTAATTTTCATTTGAATTCAAACTATATAGAGAAGTTGGAGTGCTTTATTCAAGTGGAATGAACTATTTTGTTTCCCATTGCATTGGAATTGAGCTGTGTTTTTTTTTATCTATGTTTGAAGTTAAATATTTCGTTAGTATTTTTATCTCCCCCTTCTTTTTGTTCCCTTTTTTAATGTTTTGCAATTTTATATGCTTTAGTCTGAACCTTCTTTCATCTTTTTAAGTGTGGTCAATCAACTACAGTACATAAAAAAAATGCCTCGCCGAAAAACAAACTTAAGTCGCAATACTTGCAAAGCAAAATCAGTGCGACAAGTAATTGCACATCAAACTGAGGAAGAACGGGCATCAGTGAATGAGCGAAGCCGACAAAGAATGACTCAAATACGTGCTAATGAAGCAGCAGAGCAGCGTGTAACTAGACTTGAGGATGCACGTTTGCCAGTAGGGCAATCACGTTCTACAACATCAGATGAGCTCCGTTCTCAACAAAGAGAACACAATAGGCTATAAATGGCTGAAAGACATAAACAACGAACAGCATATCAGCCTTTCAATCGCCTTGCATTCCGGTACAACCCAGCTGAGAATTATATTTTGAGCCGGCATGTTCTTATTGGTACAATGACGGTAGTGTGTTTTTATTACAAGGCTCTGAAATTTAGCTGTAAAACAAAAGAAATTTGTGCTGCGGGAAAAATTAAACTGCCTCAACTTAGAGAACCACCAGAGCCATTAAAAACTTGACTTGCTGGATATACTGCAGAATCAAGGCATTTTCTTTCTAATATCAGGAAATATAATTCCTGTTTCCAAATGACATCGTTTGGAGCAGAAATTATAACACATTTCATGCCAACTTTCAAAGTAAAAAGGCAAATTTATCATAAAGTTGGCTCATTGCTTCCGTTTCCAAACGGTCAGCAAAAATTTTTACAAATGTATTTTATTGGTGATGACAAAGATGAATTAGAGTTTCTATTGGCGTAAAAAGGTGCATTGTTTCTCAACTGCAAGAGCTTCTTCACGAAAAAAACCTTTCAGTGCGTTTGTTCAAGACAGCAATTAACATGATGCCATCTGATACGCACAAGACTGTTATTCGTGCTGACAAAACGCCTGCTGGAAAGCACGTACGAAGATTTAATGCTCCAACAGTAGATGAAGTGGCAATAATTATTGTTGGTGATCAATTTCAACCTAGAGATATTGTTATTCACCGGAGAAATGAGCAATTAACAAAAGTTACAGAAACTCATAGATGTGCTACGATGCCTTACAATATCCAATCATATTTTGGGATGGTGCTGATGGATATAATTTCAACGTTAAGATGGTAAATCCAGTCAAAATGGAGAAGAAACAGACAAGAAATGCAGTGCAATGAACTATTATTCATACCGATTAATGGTTCGAGAAAACGAAGAGAACCATATTTTAAAATGCCGTCAATTATTTCATCAATACATAGTAGATATGTATGCTAAAATTGTAACAAAGTTTTATATTCATCCGTTTAAATCAAACCAAGCTTCGCTCTTAAGAATATGTTCATTTGGGAGATGCAGTTGTCCATGATGGTAATACAACTAATGTAGACAGATTAATCATTTTGCCATCTTCATATAGTGGCAGTCCACGACATATGCATGAGTATGCTCTAGATTCAATTGCATATGTTCATCTCTATGGGTGTTCTGACTTATTCATCACATTCACATGCAATTCGCGGTGGGATGATATCCAACAACTTTTACTTCCTGGGCAAATGCCAATAGATAGGCATTACGTCACAGCACGTGTTTTCAGGCAGAAATTGAAATCATTGATGGATTTCATGGTAAAATATGAAGTGTTTGGGTCTGTGCGTTGCTGGATGTACTCAGTAGAATGGCTAAAAAGAGGATTATACCACATGAACATATACTAATCTGGCTTTGTAATAAAATAACTTCAAATGAGATTGATGATGTAATATGTGCTGAAATACCTGATGTCAACATCGAAAGGGATTTGCTTGAAGTTGTGGTAAAAAATGATACATGGACCTTCCGGTGCATTTAATGCAAATTCACCATGTATGATAGATGGAAAATTCTCCAGGAGATATCCTAGAGCATTAATATCCAATACGGTCACAGGAACTGATGGATATCCTTTATACAGAAGAAGATAAGCAGAAGAAGGTGGTAAATCATCAACCGTAAAAATGCAAAACCGTGGCATTAAAGCAGATAACCAGTGGGTTGTTCCTTATTCGCCTTTGCTATCAAAAACATATAAGGCACATATAAATGTGGAGTACTGTAATTCCGTCAAATCAATAAAATATATTTGTAGGTATGTTAATAAAGGCAGCGAAATGGCAGTTTTTGGTATGCAACAAGAAACAAATGATAATAATGCAGTTATGCATATCGGTGAAGTCGCACAATATCAGGCTGGAAGATACATAAGCAACAATGAAGCTGTATGGCGAATTCTTTCATTTCCTACACATGAACGAAGTCCTGCCGTTGTTCACTTAGCAGTACATCTAGAAAACGGACAACGTGTTTATTTCACTGCTAAAAATGTACAACAAATAGCCCTAAATCCACCAGCTACAACGCTAACTGCTTTCTTCACGTTATGTCAAAATGATGCATTTGCAAAAACGCTGCTATATTCGGAAGTCCCCACTTATTACACGTGGAATGCGAGTAGAAAATTATTTGAGCGACGCAGACGAGGTGAGCAAGTCATTAGACAACCCGATATATTTTTTAAAAAAAAGACTATTGGCACAGACTATACACTGTACATCCAAATCAGGATGAATGCTTCTTTCTACGTATGCTATTGGTAAATGTGCCTGGTGCAGTGTCTTTTCAACAACTTAGGACTGCCAATGGGGTTAGGCATTCCACTTTCCGTAGTGCATGTTATGCTCTAAATTTATTGGAGAATGACATTACATTGGGATGTGTGTATTAATGATACGTACAACATGTCGCATCCAAATCAAATTTGTGCTTTGTTTGCAATCGTATTGACTGCCTGTTCTCCTTCATCTCCTACAAACTTAAGGGAAAAATATAAATCACACATGGTGGAAGATTTTTTTAAACGAATGTGCAGGGAAAATTCGAATATGGACCTTGATTTTACAGCAGAACACTATAATGAAGCATTGATAATGATTGAAGATTTGTGTTTAGCAATCACAAATAAAGCTTTCAATCAGTTGGGAATGCCATCACCAACTCGATGTGCTGCTACTTCATTTAATGCAAAATTGCGCCGTGAACAAAACTACAATATAATGGATCTACTGTCATATGTTTCAGCAACTATTCCTAAGTTAACGCTTGAGCAAAAAGGAATTTATGATCAAATCATGCAAACTATCAATAGTGGTAATGGAAAAATCTTCTTCTTAGATGCGCCTGGAGGAACTGGTAAAACATTCCTAATAAAATTGATTCTGACAGCAATACGATCCCAAAATGACATAGCCTTAGCTCTTGCGTCATCAAGAATAGCTGCAACATTGTTACCAGGTGGAAGAACTGCTCATTCTGCTTTGAAACTGTCATTGAACATTCAAATCATTGAAACTCTCATTTGCAATATTTCCAGATCATCAGGCATGGGAAAAGTATTGCAGAAATGCAAACTTATTGTTTGGGATGATTGCACAATGGCACACAAAAATTCACCTGAAGCTCTTGATCGATCATTGCAAGATTTGCGGGGAAACACTAGACCGTTTGAGAACGCATTAATATTGCTTGCAGGAGATTTCAGGCAAACATTACCTGTAATTCCACGATCGACACCAGCAGATGAAATAAATGCTTCTTTGAAACACTCTGCTTTGGGGCGACATGTGAAGACCTTGAAATTAACTACAAATATGCGTGTCCATTTGCAAAATAATCAATCAGCTGAAATTTTCTCTCATCAATTGCTGGATATTGGAAACGGAAAGGTGTCAGCAGATTTGACCTCAAGGAAAATTTCATTACCTCATAACTTCTGCAATTTGGTGGCATCCAAAGGAGAATTGGTTGAAAAAAGTATTTCCTGACATTCAAACCAATTTTAAAAATCCCAGTTGGTTAAGTGAATGTGCTATTCTTGCTGCCAAGAACAAAGACGTCTACCAATATCATTCAGTCTCGCATTCAAAATGAGACAGTCTGTTAACACTGTTGTGGAAGTAGATGAAGCAGTGAACTACCCTACAGAATTTTTGAATTCCCTTGATCTGCCAGGAATACCACCCCACATACTGCAGTTGAAAGTTGGCATGCCAATTATGATGTTGCGAAATATTAACCAGCCAAAGCTGTGTAATGGTACGTGGCTTGCAGTAAAAAAATTAATGAGCAATGTCATAGAGGCAACAATTTTGACAGGACCTTTCAATGGTGAAGATGTCCTCATTCCTCGCATTCCTATGATACCAACAGATATGCCATTTCAGTTTAAGAGATTGCAATTCCCAATTCGATTGGCATTTGCAATCACTATTAATAAAACCCAGGGGCAATCTTTAGAGTTGTGTGGTTTGGATTTAGAGACAGATTGCTTCTCTCATGGACAATTATATGTTGCATGTTCCAGAGTCGGCAAGCTGGACAATCTATATCTACACTGAAAACGGAAAACAAAAAAATGTTGTGTTCCCAGAAGCATTATAAAATTAACCTTTTGCCCTCAAGGACTTCAGGGTAGAATCATTTCCAATTTGTGTGTATTTGAACGTTTTTTTTTCTTTTAATTTTTTTTTTGGTCATCAATTTTGGGCTGTTGATCAGTTTTATGTTTTTTACTATTTTATGAACTGCATGAACCTTTTTATGTATTTTTGCATTTAATTAATTAGTAAGATTATTTCTTATTTATTGTGATACGCATTTATTTTGTTTTATGATTATTTCTCATATATTTTTATGATTTGCATTTATTTTTGCTTATGATTATTTCTTATATGTTGCTGGGATTTTCATCTGATTTTTGTTTGTTTATTCCATATATATTTTTGGGATTTGCTATGCATTTCATTTTCTGATTGAATCTTTAAATGTTTTGAAATCTCTCCGTTTTTTTCTCATTTTTTGAAACTCAAATCAATTTTAAGTTCTCAGATCTCCATCTCTGTAACGAAAAACCAGACTATCTGTTAAGAAAATTATGCCCAATATAAGATTCACAATTGGCTGTATGGACAAGCTATTTTCTTTTCCATTTAACCAGACTGAGCCACAGCAACGCGTGGCAGGGTACAGGTAGTATGAAAATAAAAATGGATGTATATTAGATATACGTTGAGAAATGACTCATTTTTAATTTAGAAATAAAAAAATCTCTTAGAGATATATTTCAATTTTTCTCCTCTGAAAATTATTTTATTGTAGTTCTATTTCAATAACAGGAGGGATAGAGTAAGAATTCTTTTCAATCCTTCAATAATTTTTGTTTGTGTATAATTATTTAGTATCGATACTTTAGTCTGGGGATTATCATTGCCACATTAAATTAAATGTATCGATAAATTTTCTCCGAAGGCATGTTAAAATGTAGCAAGTAATAATAATAAAGTAAATAATATTTAACATTAATCAAATATATTTGAAGTATGTTTTGCAAAAATTCTATTTATAAATTGACGAATTATGTTTACCTCGTTATTGGATGTAAACTTCTTTTATATATTACGTGATCGTTAAGGTATAGTGAAATGTGAGGCAGATAGTAATTGATTCTTGCAGACTTTGTGTACAAATATACGAATAATTTTTCCTCAGTTTTCTTGGGGAATGTATTGCTTTTCAATTTGATAAGCCGTTCTCTAACAATCAAAATGGCTATTTTTTCGTAATAGAATTTACCCTATGATTATAAGAATTAAGGCCAAGTAGCATTATGTATACATTGAGCGTCGAATTGAA
>BMAV01027502.1:43749-58434 GCA_019973955.1 Trichonephila inaurata madagascariensis | reverse complement strand
GAATTAAGGCCAAGTAGCATTATGTATACATTGAGCGTCGAATTGAAATAAAAAGTTTTTTTTTCACTAAAATATGTGTGTGCTCGTCATTTTTTTTCTATTAAAAAGATTTCAGTAATTCTTTGGTATTTATGATAGTATCTGGCAACTGTTGGCGATAGATTATTGAGTGTTTGGCGCAATTCTCCACATTTGCGGCGGAGGTTTTTATTTTGGAAGGAGTAGGGCTTGTGAACGGTAAGGTTTCCTAGAAAAGAGGGGTTCCTTGAGGGTTTATTTCTCCAATATACACTGGACTGAATTTGTGTAAAAGAGAGGGTTCTTTTGTTTTAGCTTGATGGATCGTGTACTTGGATTTGTTGTATTAAGAAAAGATAGATTCTTGGGTTTTGTTGAGTGTGACGGACTATTTTTGATTTGGTTTATTGAGAAACGAAATAATTCTGTTGGTTTTAACGTGACACACAGCACTGAGAAGTATTGAGGAAAGTAATGGATAAAGTTATTACAGCATTACTTGGTTTTAATTGTATCTAATTTGATGGAGACATATTTTAATATCTTAACATCTGAAATAATTTTAAAAAGAAATCGCATTGCCCCACTACATTTTTAAAGTAATAATTCATAAAAATTTTCTAATATTTCATTTACGAATAGGCTCCGTTGGCTTAGATGTAGCCTGCCCATTTCGTAACCCCAAGGTTGCGGGTGCAACCCCGGCTGGGCCGCGGTAGCCAAATGGTATCGGATCGTGGCTTGCCTTGTCACGAGTTCGATTCCAGTACCACTAAAGACCCGCCGGGTAGGGCAGAGATGCACGTTAAATCTGTCGAGGTCAGAAACGTCCTCCCATGGTGTGGTGTGGTAGTTATGAGAGGGGGGTGCCAGCTGAGGTGTCGTCCACGTCACTTGACCATAGTTCAAAATTACGTGGTCCGTCACCAAAAGCCCTCGTGTAGCTGAACAGGGCGACGTTAATATTCAATCAATCAATCAAGCAACCCCGACTGACGATTTTCAGGATGCAAACATTGTAGTCACTCATGTCGTATATTTATGTGGTATGTAGAAGACCTCTTGAGTATCTAGGAAAAATTAAATCATGGTAATATTTAGCCATCCGACGACAGCTTGAATTAAAAATTAATTCAAGTGTCCATATTTGGTTGAGAGACCACCATGAAATGGCTCTCATATTTAGGCACTTGTCGTTTCTGAAAAGTTTAAGTTGCTAAAATGCAGTCAATTGAAGAAAAAATTCATTTATGATGAATGAAAAAAAATTAGATAATGTTACATCTTGTTACGTAGATTCAGGGTTCGAAGATATTTTGCCAATCAGTCGCAAAGAACAAGACAATTCTTTACGAGCAATGGAAATTTTTTGTCGAAAATTCAATCCTTGAAATACAGGATTCAGCAGCAATATTCGCAGAATAAATCTAAGAAGGTCTTTACAGCTTCAACTGTACTTGGACCCAATTATCAGTGTCTAAAATACACGTATATAAAAGATTATTCGCAAGCAATCGCTCTTTCAACAGCCGATGTAATCGCTATTCGCTGCAGCAATTAGAGTAATACTAACTGATCGCTAGTCAAAACCAGACTGACTGACTTTCGGAGAGTATCTCTCTATTTATATTTCTTGCGGATAATAGGAGAAAATCCCACTTGCGTCATAGATCTTGAAATTAGTGAGCTTCTCTACTAATTTCTAGAAGAATCCAGAAGGTCAAGAACTCGACAAAAAGGATCACCAACATTATCTGCAAGTCACCAAAATGGTCCCCAATTTGGTCTCCACGTCGCCAACTTGGTCGCCAAAAATGACAAAGCTCTATCGCCAAGTTGCCATTGAATCACCATTGTAACGTAAAAGACGGCGTTGCTTGTGAATATTACAATTTTAACGCAAATTAAATCTAACTTAGAGTAAAATAAAGGCATTACACATCCAAATACAAATTATTTACACTATTTTACACAAAATCGTAAGAATATCTAACCATTAATTTATTTTAACTAAAATATTCTTTCACAAACCAAATCTTTAAAAGTTTAATAATTTTTTTCTTGAAACAGTTGCACCTGATAAAAAACCTACCTTTGACATTTCATAATTATTAACTTACTGTTACTTTATGAAGAACCCATCTGTCTCTTTCATTTCATCCATCTATCACAGGGAAAACAGTGAGTCGCATGGAAATAGAATTTCAAGGAATGATTCATCGCCTCCATTGTCCCCTTTTTCATTTAACCATCTGGTCATTGTGGGTGGATTTCGGACCCTTTTCTTCGGCCAGAAGTACGTGTATATGTTGTATTGAGCAAGATGGATGAAAATAATATGGCGGTTGCTTCTTCGTTGACAAATGGAAAAGTTTTTGCAGCGAGCGTACGGATCTGGTTTATTTTTCCTTTAGGGTGGTAGAGAGAGGACAATCAACCCTAGGAAGGCATACATGTTGAAGCTGATAAAAAACTTGGTAAGTTATAGATATTCTGGTGATGTTTTTATATATATATATATATATTTGTGATGTGTGTATTAGACCGACAGTTTAGTAAATCTTTGAATTGTCTGGTAGATAAATCTTTCATATTTCACTCACCTTTGAGACATTTTCTTATTGTTTTTAACTTTATTCTAAGAAAATATAAATTTCACCGTTTGTGTCACATGTGGCACGTGTGCTATAGTTTGGCGACTCTGGTCTACACTGAGAGGAAGATCATTATTTATGGGTCAAAGAAACAATGATGGTGAAAAGATGAAAAAGAATTCGATGAGATGCTCTCGAAGATATAACGGAAGAGGTATATGACGATTATATAGATGAAGAAATCTTCTCTATTTTTATACTCATCTTTTCTTAATTTTTAAAACTATCATTTTTATATCAAGCGTATAACTCGCACCGCACATTCGATCATATTTTTTGAGTTGTAAGTGAGTGTTATACGCCAGATTATACGGCAATTTTTTTTTGAAGTAGCAAAACCTAAATTATTATCACTAATTTGAATGAAACTAGTAAATACTAATTGAAAAATACTCAGATTTGTATTATTTTAATACATTGGCCAAAAAGTAAGATACAGCCTACTTTAGAAGTTAATCATTACAGAAATGCCAGTAACAATAATATTCATAATTTTCATCAATTCTAGTAGGGAACTCTAAAAAAAGGCTTATGCAAAAAAAAAAAAAATGGTCAATCTTATTTTAAAGAAATGAACGCTTATACAGAAGTGGAAAACTGTACATGCTTATTATGGAGTTCATTGGTCTAACTTAGGGGTACTCAAACTTTTTTCCAGCCGGGCCGCATATATATATGGCATGTATTTCATGCGGGCCGCAACATGAGGATTGATGGGGAAAAACACTAACATTAAGGAAATATTAGAGATTGAATTGGACTAGCGATAAAAAAAAAACGGTAATGGATTTTTTAGATTCAAGTTGTGAGTTCTTGCACACCCAACATAATTGTTTTTCTTCTAATACTGATATAACTAAAGAGAATTATATTAGTGAATTCTTTCATTTGCATACTGCTTTTTAACTCGAATATAAATCCTAACCACAATAATATCTTTATTAATTCATTTGTGTTTTGTGGTAAAATGCCAAGCAATATTATATTTTTTAAGTGTACCATTTTCGCGACAAATGAAACAAATTATCGACCCATGTTTGTTTTTCCCTACAAAATACTCAACATCCCCATCGCTATCGTTTTTTCGGATATTTTTCGCTTGGGAGACATGAAGGATGTTTTAAACTCAGTTTTAGCCATAAAATGGTCGCTGATCCAGCTGAGTTCAGTACGGTGGACGCATTCTCGTTACTCCATTATTATTTGTTATTACTAACCGTTACAGTCACACATAGAAAAAAATGTTGCAAATTGTACCTGTAAGACATCGACAGCAAAAATTATATATCTGCTTGATTGATAGCATTTTCCGCTAAAATATTTTAATAAACTGTTCTTATTTAATGGACTTTCTTAGTGCCAGGGCAACAGACTGGGCCACTCAAAGTCCGCCGAGCCACATGAGGCCCGTGGGCCGCAGGTTGTGTACCACTGGTCTAACAGCTGAAAAAAGTTAATTTTTCACCTTTAACTTTCCCACAAACCTCTTTAGATGTTGCATTTTGCAAAACTTTTCCTTTAATCCACAAAAGGAACATGGCAAATAAATTTCAAGTCTTTAGGACTAACAGACCAAAAAAGGAAATTTTTTAAACTATAAAGCCCCCATAAATCCTCTTGGGGGTTTACTTTTGCAAATCCTATTCTTAACGGATCACCACTCCTCAAAGAAACACGAATGCCAAACTGAAGAGTCTGTAGGTGTAACAGTTCTCGAGATCTTAAGATGAGTTAGTGAGCCTTTTTTCTCATATATGTATGGATTAACTAAACTGTAACACTACAAATATTATTAATTACAAGAATTATTGTCGTGTTAATTTTCATTACTTAAAACCTAAGCTATAAATTTAATTATTAAATCTGAAAGATTACTTGAAAGAAAAATTTATGGTCATGTTGTGACAATTATTGAATATCATTGATATTGAGATTTAATTGCTTGAAGAGAAAAAATGGCATGCACTCTGCTTTCCATTTTAGGTTTTATAAATCTAAGAAAAAATATTTCCTCATGTGAAAAATATTTCGAGACCGCAAAGAAATTGTATAACAACTGAATGCTCCGAATTGTTTCAAAACCCACATTATACCCTGATATTGCGATATGATAGAGTGGTGCCAGCACCAGGCTCGCATTAAATTTTTATTTATATTTTAATTTAATTATAATGAAAGAAAATGCTTATATTTTATGTTTTTTTTATTTTAGTAAATATGTTTAAAATTCATAATATATGTAGATTTTTTTTCTTTGCTAAAGAAACATCTATTCTGTTTATTTTTATGTTAAGAAATATATCTTTCAATGATGAGAAATTAATGTATAATAAACCTGTAATTCTATTTTATGGACCTATATTCTCAAATTCTGTATGCATTATAGCAGGAATTGAATTGTTTCAAACATACCCTACTGTGTGACATGCTGAATCGTATTGGTAGATTGGTTTGGTATGCCTACAGATAAAAAGTTTTTCGCATATCGCATTTTTTTTAGAAAAATGTATTTTTAATTATATTAGTTTTTATTTCATTCCTTGTTTTTATTATCTACTCATACAATATGTGTAGACTTCAAAAGATAAGAACATTGCACGAGTTATATTACAAATACGAGGGCTATTCAGAAAGTAAAGAACGTTTCCGTCTGACGTCTCTAGCCGCTCGCCGATCATGTACATTTTGGTGTCTGAGTGCTCGGCATCTCAGTCGGCGTCCAGCCATCACAACGGGAACATTTTCACGCTGCCCGTTTTTTCGATATTTGAATTTAAAATGTGCGCTGCAATTGAAAATCCCGCCAGTTGTGAGGTGCGGTCTGTGATATTGTTTTTGTTGGCAAAAAAACCTAAAACCTATGGAAATTTATCGGCAGGTGTGTGAAATGTACTGAAACAACGTAATGAATGAAAGTTCAATCCGAAAATGGTGCATTTAGTTTAAAAATGGACAAACTAACGTTCAAGATAAAGAGAAGAGTGGACGCCCTAGCATTGTGACTGACGAACTGGTTGCTAAAGTTGATGAAAAGATTCGTGAAAACCGCCGTTTCACAATAGCGGAGCTTTCTCTTTCTTTTCCACAAGTTTCACGGACTTAGTTGTTTGAAATTGTCTCACCTGGCTAGCAACACAGCGCTTTGACGACGACAAGGAGCTGCGGGGGCGCGACACTGAATGGCTGAGATCGCAGGCGGCAGAATTCTATGACAAAGAAATTTCAAAGCTTGTCCATCGCTATGATAAGTGCCTCAATTTGTTGGGTGACTATGTAGAAAAGTAGAATTTTAGTCACTCTTTCTGATGTATATAATAATTTTTTTTTCTTGTACTTAGTTTCTTTTTAATTCCAAAACGTTCCTTACTTTCTGAATAGCCCTCGTATACGTAGAAATTAAAAATTGTAACTCCCGTTATTTAGACTCTTCCATATCAACAGTAAAGAGACTTTCGCGCCCTCTAGCGAACAGAACAATCTTCAGTGATGGCCAAGTTTCGGAACTGTAAGGACGTAATGAGCATGCGCTCCGATCCCTTTCAATTCTATGTCAACTGTTAGTTCTCTAGTTATGTATGTAAATATGTTTGTTTTGTCTAATAAACGTGTTTTAATAACTAGTGGACTTAGTAAAGAACCCCTTCCCCGTCTGTCCCTTATCATTTGGCGCCCACCACTGATTGTTCTGTTCGCTAGAGGGCGCGAAAGTCTCTTTACTGTTGATATGGAAGAGTCTAAATAACGGGGGGTTACAAAACTAGTTTTGTAGTAGCGGTGCACGTAATACCCGGCAATATACACAATGAATTTATTTTTCATTCTATAAATAAAAATTTGATTGCTTTTAAATATCAAATAAACATTAAAAAAATGAACGCAGACTGAACACAAATCTTATTTCAACGTAATAAGAGAAGATTTTTTTAAATTCTTTCATGGGACTTATATATATATATATATATATCATTGCTTATGAATATCTTTATGCATGTGTCATTTGTGTATATTTGGGTTACCTTTTATTCAAAAACATTTCTTTCAATAATCTTTTTGATCGCAATGCAAATTTAATCCGTAGCTTTCGATTTTTACTTCGATCATTTCTGAAGTCAAATTTTGTCCCAAAGTTTCAAACGCAAATTCCATTTGAATTATGTATGAATTCTATAAATGTCACCCCTCTTCGATTTATGTTTCATGCAGTTTTTTCTTTCCTCTTTTCTCAAGAACACAAAATATTTCCCGTCACCGAGAAACGATAAAAGAAAAAAAAAATGTTACGGAGATTCTGTGCCGTTTATTTAAATATTTTGTGTTTAACATTTTGAGAGAAATGACGTTATTTAAAATAGTGTTCTCTTTCTCGAATGTTTTGTTTGATAACATTTCTTTCCTTGAAGTTTACAAGAAGGAAAAATGTAAATCTTTTTCGTCGTTCACGTTGCATTAGCTGATAAAAGTAGTCCGTAAATTCGTTTTTCATTCCATTTAAAAGAAAGTTTAATTTTCAATCTAGGGTTTGCAGCTCCAGAATCCCAGTGTTTCTTCAGATCCCGAAATCCAGGAATTTAGCTTCGGATTAAATGACGTTTTGAATTTATTTTTCATCAATATGTTCTAAGAATTTAATTCTCATAAAATTTATAGTTATTATGCACCAGTAGAAACAGCTGTTGAAGCCATTGAGATTGCAATGTGTTAACAACTCATATAGCAATAAATTTCAATCTAAAGAAACTTAAAGATGCAAAAAATTCTATAAGTAAAAAAATTATAGGCAGCTCTCATTTCTCGTATTTGAGAACGTCGCCCAGATCTAAGTGATTTACTGCAATAGTTACACAATGGTGTCAGCAAAGTTTAAGGAATAGGTTTTGTTTCAGTTCTTTCTTCAATGAAATGCCGTAAATCAATAGAGAGGACCTGCTTGAAAGACTTGACGCTTCAAATCCCACTGCATTACTAACAGCTCGTGCAACTGAATCTACTATTTCAAATGGGGTAAAACTTGAAATGGATTCACATTCTGGTTCAACAACTGAATCAATTTGTACTCAAAAATCATTGTAGAAGAACTAGATATAGTTATCAAAAAAGGATATGCACCAGTGCAGCTTATTAGATTTGAGACGCTGACATCAAAAATTTAAAAAAAAAAAGAAATCTCTTATTTTAAAAAAAATGGAGACGTAGTGACTACCTTGAAAGAACATGCTCCTATTTAATCACAATAAAGCCCGTAAGTGAATCTGAACGAGCATTTTCTTTAGCAGGGCAATTTGTAACAAAAATAAGAAACCGTTTGAACGAAGAAAGGCTGAACGAGCTATGTTTTTTAAAAAGCTTCTTTATAGAAACACAAGAAATGAAGAAATGTTTTATTTAATTTCATTATGTACTATTTTTTTATGATGAATTAATTTTTTTTTCTATTTGTGCTTCAATAAATTATAATATCAAAATAATTTTTGAATCATATTTTAAGTTTTATCAGGTAATTTCAACTACGTTTATGTATATTTTTCATAAAACCAATCCTAATCCCGGGCTTTGGAAATATCTTTGATTGAAAATATAACACGGGATTTAAAACCCTATGTTAGTCTTGCTGTTTTAATCATTATAAATTATTTGATAATGATTAAAATATCAAATGTCTCATTCCCCCAACCCCTCCTACTTCTTAAAGGATTTAATGTATGTAATAAATCACTTAAATGTTCTTTCGATGGATTTTAATCCGTACTGGTCTTGAGCCCTCCAAGACTTCACGGTATAGTTAATTTCTAGGGTAGCCTCCTATCGGGAACTAACCACAACTATATCTCCCCAAAAAACTGTTGGAATAACATTTTTTAAAGCAGGATGATGCAATCTTGAATGACCGGCACATATGAACCAATTAAAAAAAAAAACCTTTAAGGAAAATCATATGATTTTAATACCTTCCGGATAACCAAGACTACAAATATATGAGATATCAGGGGCAAACAATGAATTTTTTGTGTTGGTCTTACTTGATCACGTGTGGTTGTCTGCCTGTTTTTTGTGTGTGCGTGTGAGTATTTATGACGAGCTTTTCGTGCCACTGTATTTCCTTTGTGTAAAATAAAATGTGGATTCGATTTCACAAAATGTCTCGATTCGAGTGTAAATCTTTGCATGCATATGAGAAATTAAATGTAATATATTCAATTTCACGCAAAATTATTCAAATTATTAGAATGAAACTCGTAAAAATTTCTTTAAATGTGAATTTTGTTTTATACATAATTTTTTTATCTATTCTAATAAAATATAAATATAGATTAATACGCCATATATATTACAAATTCTACACTTGATAGTTCTTCCATTCATTAAATGAGTTTTTTGTATTTTATGGCTGATGTATTACGATTTAAATTCCTGATTACTTTAAATACTGTTGTAAGGTTTATTTTTAAGTCAAAACTGCATAATATCAACTTGATTCATTTTGTTTGACGCTATCATTTACTTTCACTTGTAACAAAATTTTTATATTTTTAAGACAACACTAACAAGCCTCAAATCAAAATACTGAAATTCGAAAAAACAAAAAAATTCAGTATGAAGCTTTACCTCCAAATACAAGGGTTAAACACCAAGACTTTTCCGGCCAATTTGCACCACGAAAAAAAAACTATTGTGAATATATACTATTCAATTAACACAAGCAAACCTCTCGCCTGAAATCAAAATTCGTTCTATTTAAAAGCCACTGATTAAACTCACAGAAAGTAAACAGATGCGGCTGACGAAGCACTACAGACCTGGGCACGCGATACTTAGAATGTTTTTAAAGTGTTGCGATCCACACGGAGGCGTAGGTGAGACTTTATTGAAATTACATGTTTTTTCTTCTAACACTTGTTTCCGACATTGTACCCCTCTTTTGCAATATAACATATTACTATTATTACTATAGAAACTCAAAGAACACAAAATTGTCAAGTTGAATACTTGAACAACAATGAACGACTGATAGACCATGGAGAGTGGACGTATTCAATGCAGAGAAGAGAAAACATATGGAAACCGATGAATCTGAAACCGACATATGTACTTAATTTGTTCATTGTTGAGTCTCACATCACAGTAGTCCATGAAATGAACACAAGAACCCAATCCCGTGGAAACGCGGGAGTGGGATGATGTCTCAATAGCCAATGTTCGCTATCGCGGGAAGAGCTAATCATAAACGTTTATTCTCTCCTTCAGTTGGCGTGAGGGGAAAAACTGATTTTTAAGCCGGTATTGCAGTGCTCACTTTTTTTATCCTGCAGTGGCAGTGAACGTGTTTTGCGTCATTGTGTGCTTCTAACGAAGGTGCATGGGGTGTCTACACATTTTTTGAATGATTTGCTTAAATAAATATAATTGCATGGATTGTGAAATGCTAATTCTCTAGCTTAGCTGTTATCGGTATTCAGAAATGTTTTTTAGTTTCATTTCTTAGATTTTAGTAAAGGTGGTTACACTAAAATGTCTTGGCTGTCCACAAGTCCATCGCGATCAACTGAATGCTCATTCTTGCTGTAGACATCAAAGAAACGTTTGCTTCAGAGTAGCTCTGTAGAAAGTGATACAAAGAGCAGCTGAACAGTAATATCAGTTCTATAGTTAGATTAAATAGTTTGGCTAAAGAGATTTTAGATCTACTAAATTATCGCACAAAAAAATATTTTTTCTTCAAAATCCGTATGTTCGTTAAGTATCACTCTGAGCTTTTATAGTGCCCCGTTTAACAAGGATCGTACAAGAAGCCTGCATCTCGTTTTAATAGTAACAGGTAAGTAAAAATGACTTTATGTAAAACAATTAAGCAAATATAATTATAAGTGGTTGTAGGTTTCTATGTCAACAGTTACTACCCACATCAGTTACAGCCGATAGTCATTCAGCTTCTGACACATGTTAAGACGGGATAACAGTCCCCATAACCGATATACATTTACCCATTCGCGTATGAAAAAATTTATATTTTCAAATCAATCCATGAATAACGTGCTTATGTTAAATGTGCTATTCAAGTCATTTTCTTTTTTGCAAATGATAAAGGGAGAAAAAAATATTGACGGTAAAATCGAGGGATACACATAAAAAAATTATTGCTTTAGTTTCAAAAATTATGTTTACATTTTATGAAAGGTCCCATTTGTGAAAAAGAAAACTTATATATATTTTTGTACATTTTTCCCATGCTTCTCTGTTGTTCTTTGCAAACTTTGAGCTCATATGAAATAAGTTCCCTCCAAATAAAACAATCGACTAATTAAGTATCTTTTGAAAAATAACTTACGTTAGAGATGAATCGCCTTTAAAAAAAGTTGGTACTTTTCCTTCTCGCCGGCGCAAGTGATAAAGTCGCCAAAAATGATACAACCTATGATAAACTCTTGCCAGCACGTTGACGAAGCAAGTCGTGGTTTTTTCTTAGCATAAACGTATTTTTCACAATATATCAAAAATGGTTGAAAAGTCAATGGAAATTAATACTTATTTATATATTTGTGGTGGTGGTGATGGGACTCACTATACTCCGTTTCACCTTAACCCTCTAAGCGGTCTGCACGTAAAATCCTGCCATTCTAGAGATGCTTTTTTGTCTTCAAGTAAGATTCTCAAAAGCGGTTGAGCCGTATTTTTAAAAATACGGCTGGGATGGGTACGCTGGGCGACAGCGCTGGGATGGGTACGCTGACCAAATCACAACCGCTACAGAGTTACTCTTGGAGAAGAGTGTGTTTTTGTTGTTGTTTCTCATCCCCGAGATCAGCAGAGCTAGATCAGGTCCATGAGTCCATTCACCCTGAGGAAGTTCAAAACCAATAGGGGATCTTGAACCAAGTCCTGCCTGGTAAGCACCAAACAAGATAAAATGTGGCCAGGGGAGGCCTGAGCAGAACACTTAATGCAAATTTCAAAATGTTTAATGCCATCGGCAAAAATCAAAGACATCAGATGGCCACTAAGGAAACGAGTAAGCGGTGTTTGATCTCCTCTGCCGCTGCCCCGAACCAAGGAGCCGCCAGGGTATTTGCTCTGATACCATGGGTGCAGCGGTGGGATCATCCAAATGACCTTATTCTTTGCTTTATATTTTGAAAATAGTTCCAAATAAGAAAGAGGAGCGGCAGGCGTTGTAGTTTCGCCAGCACCAGCCTTGGCTAAGCTGTCCGCAATTTCGTTCCCAGTAATGTTGACATGAGACGGGATCCACTGGAAGTGGATCTGTCGAGTAAGGGAAAGTCTTTTTAGTATCTTGTGGATGTCTCTGTATTTGTGTGATCCCTCACGTTATGCCAAGTGCTGGATGGCACTTCTAATATCCGAAAAAATCCAGATATCGTGTAGCTGTTGAAGCGACTCAATGGAGTTGTCCATGAACAAGAAGAGTGTGACTATAACAAATAAAATTTTCCATATTTGGCGAGCAAGAAAATTACTCTTGAAAAATTTGTTCATCAAAATTATATATATAAGATTTTTTTTAAATAGTATAAGCCTTTTTTTAATCGAGATATTTAAGGGTTTGCGTTTCAATATGTTTAAAAATATTGATTAATTAACTATTAAAACTTTACTCGAATAAAATCTCAATATGTTGATTGCATTTTTTTTAATGAAAAAATACGGTTAAATTGTAGTTTACATTCTATCATTACATTGATTTTTTTAAGTGACTTATGCCACCTTCAAAATAAATGGCTCATATATCTAGTTTCATAATTTCATTTATTACATCTGTTTATGAAAAAGAAATTTCTATCTTGTTTATAAATAATTAATCATCTTTTTTCCATTATAACTGTTTTAAATCAGTTTGTAATTATTATTCACATTACATGTAAGCTTAAGATATACAGAAGCACATAATAAAATTTGAGGGTTAATTTCAAAAATTTAACAATATTAAAACTTTTAATATTTTATAAAATTTATAGTTTATCTGGAAAAAAAATATCTCGATGCCCATATTTCAAAAGTTATGTTACTAACATTATATGCAAAGTTTATATATTCAGCTCAATAAGTATAACTTTTAAAGAAAAAAAATTATTTATTATAATAATTTAATACAAAAATTATATATTTTGATATGTAGAACTGTTTTTGTTGTAAAAAGGTTCCATAAATTTTTTTAAAGGGACAATTGCTCTTTTATTAGGTATTCATAAATCAAATTATGTACGCATGTATATTTAACACTCCATGTAGGAAGCCTTTAAAATCAAAGCGAAAGCATTGCACAACAAAAAATTTACATTAAGATACTTCGATTATATAAAGATAAGGAGCTTTTTAGATAATGTATATTTTTAAAAGCATTGCGTAAGAAAATTTTGAAACTTAATTTACTGAAATAAGGTGATTTAAAAAATTAAATCAACCTTTTTTCGTATATAAATATTAATAGCTACATGGCCCGGAGTTGCACGGGCTTTCTCCTACCATTGTGGAACCATTTGCCTGTGCATTCAATATTATATTTAAAACAGTTTCTAGAGTGAGGGGCGAGGACGCTGTTCCACATATCACTCCACAGTAAGCAAAATAAGTGTTTACATAAAAAACTGTTCCAAAAGCTGATTATGTATATACTTATGTTGCATTATTAAAGAAAAACATCGTAATTTTTGAGCCATGATCAAATGACGAGGACGACGCTTTTGGCACCCTTCTCTCCAAACTACGCTAAGGGAGGACTTTGATGATATTTTTTTACAAGTCATCAGCACTCATTATTTCTGAATCGTATTCGAAGAGTCACTGTTCACAGATATAATGAAATTCTGATTTTTCAAAATTTCATCGCTAAGTCCATTAATTTCCAACATTTCTTTCTCTTTTTTGATTACATGTTTGATGCAATTTATCCAATTTTGAGTTGAGACGTTATCTATTCCCTTTGTTACAAGTTCATTTATTTCGTTGAGTTCAAATGTTTTATTTTCTTTTGCGACGTAACCCTTTACTTGGCTCCAAATCCTCTCAATTTGATTGAGCTCGCAGTGATAAGAGGGTAACCTTAAAATTTTGTGGTCAAATTTTTCTGCTATTTCTTCCATTCTGTAACCATTATACAAATGCTTTATTTGATTTACTTTTTGCAGAAGTTCAATTTTAATTCTTAATTCCATGTCACTTTCTTTTCTGTCAAGCACTCTTGAATTGTACATTTTTTCCAAGAACTTGTTGGAATTTTCTCTTTTTTCACTGAATGGTAGGGGGCATTGTCCATTACAGTAATGCTTTAGGGCTTCAAGTTTGGCATGACAGTTTCAAACCATTTTTCAAAATGGTTACCGTTCATTTCTTCATGGTAGTTCCCAGATTTTTTCGCAATAAAAATATCTGCCGCATCTCGAACAAATCCTTCTTTGCTTCCAATAAGAGTTATTATAAGCCTCCTTCCTTTGCCTTTAGGCGTAGTCAAACCTATTGTTAAATTAGAAGAGGATGCTTTTTTCATAACTGCTTTTCATGGTTGTGTCTTGCCACACTCGAGTTTTAGAATGTCCTTTATTCACCCAGATCTCATCCAAATAACAGATTGGCGCATTTTTTTCTCTTAGCTCCCTAATGTTTCGTAAATAATTTCTGCTCCATAAAATGATATCATGTCTTTCAAAAAGCACAGCTTATCTTTTACTTTTTTCAAAAGTGAACCCCATGTCCTTTAATAATCTGTACAAGGTTGACCGGCTAATTTTCTTCGAAAAATTCTCAGCGTCATCATTTACTTCCTTCAGAACTTTGGATAATGTAGGAATCTCATTCTTACGGAAAAAGCCATGAATTTTTCGCTGAATGCACGATAATGTAAAGTCGTCATATTTCACCAGCCTTCTACGCTGCACTACGGCACAGGGTTCGTTTTTTACCAGGAGAACTTAAGGCACTCAGTGTCTTCTTTCCCTTCTTCATACGAAAAACAGTTCTCTTCGAAACGCCAGTCAGTTCAGAAACCTTTCTTACAATTTCACTG
>BMAV01027502.1:1818-20808 GCA_019973955.1 Trichonephila inaurata madagascariensis | reverse complement strand
AAGAACCTGATATTCAAAAAATTTTTCAAAGAGTTGGTGGGCCGCGTGTGTGACCCCCCTGTTATTTAAATTAAATAATTATTAATTAACTTGTTATTTAAACTATCTATAATATAGATAATTAAAATAACTAGTTCCATGTAGTTAAAAAAACTCTGTGTTTTCTAAATTATATTTGAAAATACTTCAAACATTTAGAAGATTTATGACGCACATAATCTTTTTATTATAATTATGATTCTTTGTTATGGGGCTGAATTTTTTCGAAACATAGCATAATTGTGATGTTGTCTGCTTTAGTAAAATGCAATGTTACATTCACGATTCTGCTTAAGTGTACGATTCAAATACTCTCAAAACCTTATGGTTTTATTGATCTACATTCCTTTTTAAATTTTTGATACAAATGGGAAATATATTTAGTAATAAAATTATGAAAAATAGGTTTTTAAATTATACACACATAGACTTCAGTCATTATTTCAAATTAATTTTTTATATTCATATCCATTCTGTAAATATATGGTCAGTTTTAATTAACAGTTAACAATTAGAAATAAAGTTAACAATTGCGTAAGGCTTGATATTACCGATATTAAAATTTTGAATTAGTTTTATCTAACAATCTAAGGCATCATTTAAAAATAAATCTTGTGGTTTTTACTTTTATAAATATCAAGCCTTTATTCTACATTTTTCTTATTCCTTAATTTTCGACTACATACTTTCTTTTCTGTGGTTATAACAAACAAACATGTAATATTAAAAAAAAATAAGTCAATTCCTACTTAGATCAACAAAGAAAATTTTTGTTTTAGCTACTTTTCAGTAAATAGTCACATTTAATATAAATATGTATATACATAGGGCAGAATCACAACATTAACAAGTAATTAATTTTTATTAATTATAATTAAAGTATCGTAATGTCAATCAAAACAATCGTGTATATAACATTTCAGTTCAACTGAAAGCTTTAAGACGCGAGGGAAAAAAAACTTTTAAAGTTTTGATCCAAGTCGCTAAAAGTGAAATCAATGTGGTTGTATCTATAATTCTTTAAATAATTAGTTTCAGTCGATTAATTTTAATTATAATTAAATTATCGTATTTTTACCCAAAACAATAGTGTAAAGAAAATTTCAGCTTAATTGAGCGCTTTAAGACGTGTGTCAAAACTTGAAAAGGGTTTTTTCTCAAGTCGCTAAAATAAGCGGTAAGTCACCAAAAATGATTCCAACGTGGCTGTATTTGTAATTCTTTGAATAATTAGTTTTAATCAATTGATTTTTATTAATTATAATTAAATTATTCTATAGTCATCCAAAATAATCACGTCTATAAAATTTCAGCTCAATGGAGCGCTTTAAAATGTATTTTATTAACGATTGAAAATTCCACCACGATAAATGTATAGAGAGTGTGAGATAATAGTAGAAATTGAAAAAAAAAAAGATTCATCATTTATTCTCTTTAAGCCAAAATCCCTGAATTATCAGAAGAAAACTATTTTAAAAATGTCTAAAAGTGAAGAAATATTTAAAATAAGCAATTAAGTTATATAAATAAAATAATTCGTCAGTTAATATTCTTACAAAGTGTTGAATCTGACCATATTGTAGTTTTAAAAAGTATTAAAAATTAGTGCACGTACGTTGTGTGGGCGAACCAGTTAAGTGGTTTAAAAATAAGTATAAATTCACAAATATTTTTATTTCTATCTTGAATTTACACCAATTTTCAATTCTTATTCTTCAATTACTAGTGCTGGTGTTTTTAAGAGTTGCAGGTGGTCGCTGTAGCCGAATGGTATAGATATCGGACCGTGGCTTACCTTGTCACGAGTTCGAGCCCAGTACCACTCAAGACCCGCCGTGTTGGGCATGATGCACATTAAATTTGTCGAGAGCTGAAACGTCCTCCCGTTGGTGTGGTGTGGTGTGGTAGGAGAGGGGGGTGCCAGCTCAGGTGTCGTCCACGTCACTTGACCATGGTTCAAAATGACGTGGTCCGTCGCCAAAAGCCCTCGTGTAGTTAAACAGTGCGACGTTAATATTCAATCAATCAATCAATTTAAAAGTTGCAGTGTGTCCATGGGACTGAAATACTTCTCATCCGGGATTTTCTTTGCGTTGAATTTGAGAATTTTTCTTTGAAGGCAGGAATTAAAATTCTTGAAAAATTTTAATGAGCAACAGAGATCGATAAGACAATGGGCAGTTTGTTGCTTGAGAAGAAATGAAAATGGTAAGATAATTTTAAAAGAACTGATATACTTCTGTCCCAATCGCAAAGTAATATTCTGCATTACACAATGCTTCAAATTGTGTATGCATTTATATATACATATACACACAAAACCTTCAAACATTTTAAAAAGAGGTACGAACATGAAAGGTTTTGTCAGTACGAGGCAAAATATTTTAAGATACATGGAACATTCTTCTTAGCATGGAAAGGGTAGTTACAAAAATCAAACGTTTAATAACTTTTGTGTTTCCAAATTAAAAAATAAAAAAAAAAAAATAGTGTAAGAAGTTTCAAATGGGAAAATTCAAATAAACGTCTTTCTTTTTTTTCATTCTTCTAAGCATTATACTAAGTAATATGCAATAATTGTCTCTTTTTGTATCATTTTGGGCAAAACAATTGAACTGTTAAGAGGTTCAACATGCACACGCATCCCAACTTCTTCAAAACAATTATGAAGAAAGTGAAATTTCTACGCATAATTAAACCTTCAAATTTTTCATGTGAAATTTTATTTTTTATTCTCTTAGTGAAGAGAAAATGATAATTTTTTTATTACAAAAGCATGTTTTAATAGAGGTCAACGGATTGATGATAAATAATGTAATTAGTCAGCACAAGAAGAAAGATACATTAACTAATGAGAATAACAGTTATCATACTTATTAATGTAATAGCTTTTACCGTGCCTTATTCGCTCGTGATTTCTTAAGGCTGAATAATATCCTGTCCTTTGTTCAGATTTGGGAAAAAACTTTTTACATTTCTGAACTCGATACTTTAAAATAACGAAAAATAAACATAACACGACAGAAGGTACATCAAAGATGACATAATAGTACTTGATAATGTTTATTTCAGAAATGTCACTATTATATAAGATTTCAGTAGCTATTCACCAGACAACACATTACAAGATTTACTCAAAAACTATCCGACATTGAATTTTCAAACGCACAGTAGAGATTTTTAAGTGGCACCTCTGTGCAGAGTGATAGGTAATAGCGTAATGCACAAGCTTGAATTTTTTTTCCTTCATCTCAGTGTACCAGTCGCTTCCTGCAGGGAATTGAGTATGGAGCTGTAATAGTGTAATAGGTGTTCGTCGGATTTTTAGTTCTCTAAAGATGAATGAATAACTCGAGCAGAGATAGCATATCAAAATGTTTGTAAAAAGCGTGATTTTCTGAGAGAAAAAATTCGTAAGATTCAGCGAGTATTTGGAGACGATGCTATGGGATGGGAGAGGGGGAGGGGGTCACAGTGGAGTTTCACCGATTCAAAAGTAGCACCACACACACGTCGAGAGAGGGACCAGCCTTCTGGGGGAGGCAACAAATCACTCGAAATGCAACTGTTGTTGAAAGAGTGGATTTTCTGATAATGAAAAAGATCACCGTTTGACAATACCAGATACTGCTGAATAAGTTCAGATCAGTAGAGGTTCTCTACATGCACTGAGCGGCTCCGAATTTAATTCCCAAATTTTTGTTAGTGGAACAAAAAGAACTTGTAGTTGCAGAAGACCTTCTACAAACTATAAGCACTGAAAGTTGCTTCTAGTGAATTCTGGCTGTCCACGAAAAAGGAAAATGTTATTGAAGGCCCCCTTTTTCAGAGTAGATACGAGTTGGCAGAAAGCGATGGAGTTGAAGACCATTCCAAAATAAAACCATCCAGAGGAGTTTTCGGCAATGAAAAGAATACTGGGATAAATATGTGAAGGCACAAATGACCAGATTTGAGTTTGATGAGGATCCTAATCCTGCAAAATAGCTAAGATACTTTTCTGGTCAAAGGTCAGATAATTTTTGAACAGACTTTGTAAACATGACTCGGCAGAAAATATGTCAAAGATGATATAATACTACTTAATATGATATTTATTACAGAATTTTCATTATTATAGAAGCTAGCAGTAGCTATTCACCAGACAAGACATTATAATATGTTGCATATTCTTATTTAACTCTAATGTAGTAGAAAATGTCACATGCTTGCATTTTTTAAACAAAAATCAAAGAAACCGAAGCTTAAAATATTTTTCGCTTGTTAGTAATGACAAAAAATTTCGAAATAGCTTTTCATATGAGTTTTAAATATTCGTCCACCTTTTGCTAAATCCTGTTTTGTTTTTGCGCTGTCGTTCAAATCATAATTTGAGAATATTTTTTAAAAAAATCTTAATAGAGAGGAAAACAAATTTTTTAAACAAATAAAGAATGGACATTTTTTTACTCCAAACGCATTAACTGGAAATACTGATAATTTTTCTTTGTGATGTATCTTTTTCTGACAAAGTTTCTAACTCTTCATTTTTTTCTGTGTAGAAATCAAAATGCAAACTCTGACTCGCAGAATAATTTTGAAAAATGTTATTTCAAATGAATTTTTAATCTATTTTGCTATAATTTCTTTTATTAGTCAATTGTGCTACATTTTTATCGATTTGTTTTTAGTGAATTTCACGAACAGAAAAAAATAAATTTTTGAATAATAAAGACGCTTCGGACATCTGAATATACTAAACAAGATGTTTTGAAATATTTTTGAAATCTTAAGGGATGATTTCCAAATTTGAACAGCTAAGTTTATTATGTAAACCCTTTAAAATATTCTGAAATTTCTTAGAATTAGTTTGTTTACTGTTCTAAATTTAAATAAATGGTTAAGAGTATGTTCAGTTACAATTAATTATCATTCTAAATTTTAATTTATTACTAAGCATTTATGACATATGCATTTCAATAATAGCATTAGGAAACATTGTTATTAATAATATTATTATTGTAAGGAGTTAAATTATTTGTCAAATAATCTTGTACTTTCTTTTACATAATTTTTATGTACAGGAAAATGTATGCATCATAAAAACAGTTAGGACATGGTTAATCTTACAAATGAGTCTTACAATTAATCTAACAAATTATTATTCCAAGGAATAATAAATGCATAAAAACAATTCTAAATTATTTTTATTTTTGTACTATTTAATTTAAATACCATTGGAAAGTATACAGTGGTGTTCAAAATTGTGGAAATTTCAAAAGTCTCACGTTTTTGAAATTTATATGCCGATAGAAAATGTTACGTTGCACAAAATGCAATGTCACTGATATCATTTTAAAGAAAATTTAATACTGTATTCAATACATAAAACAAATTTCCAATACTTGCAATGCAAAAAAAAGTTATGATGCGATACCTCGATATACGTTAGATATCAATGATGGCAGTGAGTTATCAGTACTTAGTGGGGTAACCTTTATTTTTTATTACAGCTTCACATCGATGTTTCATTGAGCTGGAAATACTTTTAATATCATCCTTCGTTATTATATGATTCCAGGAAATAATTTTTGTCTCAATTAGTTCTATTTTACTTCACGTGTACTTCAATCGGACAAGAGTTTACAAACGGTGCCACAAGTAAAAATGAATCAAGTACCTGATAATGTTTTAAAAATGTTAATCTTTATTAGTATTCCTATCTAAAAGTCATATTTTGCAGGTATGTGAGTTTCCTTAAAGAATTAAATAATGTTTACAAATATGCTTTTTTTATATATATTTGTGACATACTCATTATTGCATCAGGAAAGCACTTTAATGAGCAGAAGTATACCAAATGTTTCAATGATTAGAATTTTTATCAACTGGTACAGTGCGATTCTAAAAATGTATTATAGTCTTAAAATTTGTCTATATCATTGTCAATGTAATTGACACAAAGAACAAACATTCTTTACACATTAATTTTTTTAAATAGACGCAATATTTCAATTTTTCATTATGTTTAACATTAGAATATTTTGTGTATTCTTCCATCTATTTCTACTCATTTCGAAATATTTTCCAAGAAGGTTTTTTAAAATTAATATTTGAATAACTATTGAAGGAAAGTGTGTCCCTTAATTTTTAACCATTCATTTTCAGAAGAATGTTTTCTTATTTTTTTTTGTATATATTTTATGCTATAATTTATGTGTTATATGTATATATTTTGTATACAATTTATGCGTCAGAAGTAACATTTGGACTACTTCTTGCGCTTGAAAACACTGACAGAAATCCCTCTGAAAGCTACAAAAAGTTTACAAAGCAAATTTTACTTTGAATGGCAAAATATTGAGCTTTTATATACCCCAAATGATTTAATAAGGTTTTGATATTTCTTACGATTGCTCGATGTTTCACTGCACTATACTTAATTCATGAAAACAATCGCATGTCTACTCTACCAAATCGTGTTATGTAATGACTGTGGCGGTGTGATATCTGTATGAACTAGTACCAATATCACGCGAAGACGATCGTTTTGGAGTGATCGGTTAAGTACTCGCTTTCGGAACGGAAGGTAACCAGAACGAACTTTTTCCTCTTTCATTGGTGACCCTGGCCGTGCAAAGGAACCGCACCCTTCACGCACCGCAGTCGTGGCGCCATCTACACCGCAAAAGCAACAAAGCCGTCAAACATTGACGCAAATAAGCCGTTACTTCTCAAAGTCGTCTCACACAAATGACGCAATCAAATCGTCACACAAATGACGCAATTCTCAAGCCCTCGCGTGAGAATTACGCAACTGCTTACATGCTCGCCACGAATATGGTATCATTTGTTCGCCTATTCACCGAAACACTGGCAGGGGAGTATGTGGCGGCGTGATATCTATTTGTACTAGTACCAACATCACGCAAGGACGATCGTTTTGGCGTGATCGGTTAAGTACTCGCGTTCGGAATGGAATGTACCCAGAACGAACCTTTTCCTCCTTCAATGACTCACACTTTATGCATTAAAAATAACTTATTTATTAAATTATACTTATAGAGTTTATGTAGTTATATAAATATAGCATATGAAAATTGGGACCTAAGTTTCAATTTTATTAATTTATATGGTGTCCCAGCTGTCCTTATTTATTTCATAATTATTGTCCGAAAATGAAACATGAAAGAAAACATGAGTTACAAAGAAAGGCATGGATTTTATTCAGAAAAGTAAACGCTGTCGGAAAATACACTTTGCCCAACAAGTTTTGAGAGAAATAAGACCATGGTGGTAGAATTCGCATCACATTGCTCAAAGGCATCTTGAACACCCTTATAAAAGTACCTTGGTCCGTAAATTGTTTATCCCTCGCACACCTATCCAACTGGTGAAACATGTGATAATCAACTGGAGCCATTTCTAGAAAATAAGAAGGCTGTGAAGAAACTCGTAACCCATTCCTGGATCTTTTGCTAGTTACTGTGGAACTTACACGTCTGTAATAATGGTCTAGCCTCTCGGGAAAAACTAGTATTGGACCACGGTCTTGGCAGTCTGTCAAATAGACGAGAATTTTTTGTGGATTGAGATTTGGTTTGTGGAGGTACTTCGTAGGTTCGATTTTATGCAACCACTGTACTTTGCGCTTGCGATTGTCCTACAACGCCCATTTTTCACCCGCTGTCAGGATATGATGCAAGAATGGCTCTATAGCTTTGCACTTGGATTCTTACATGTTTTCGTGGCCGCGGTAGCCGAGTGGTATAGGTATCGGATCGTGGCTTGTCTTGTCACGAGTTCCAGTCCAGTACCACTAAAGACCCGCCGTGTAGGGCAGTGATGCACGTTAAATCTGTCGAGAGCTGAAACATCCTCCCGTTGGTGTGGTGTGGTAGTTAGGAGAGGGGGTTCCAGCTCAGGTGTCGTCCACGTCACTTGACCATGGTTCAAAATTACGTGGTCCGTCGCCAAAAGCCCTCGTGTAGCTGAACAGTGCGACGTTAATATTCAATCAATCAATCAATCTTACATGTTTTCAGGTGCAGTTAGCGTTGCTTCTCCATTAGGACGTATAGTACCCATTTTTCGAGCTTTTTAACTAAGCCTATTGCCGCAAAATATCGATAGAATGACTGTGGTGCTGCAGAGAGTTAAGATGTTAGCCGTCGTACCATTTACATTGATCGAGCCTCGACTTTCAGTCGTGAATGATCCATATTAGATAACATTGGTCGACCGGCTCTAGATTTATGGTCAATATTCATATCGCCGCTACGAACTATCTGTTCACTTTTCACGCCCGCACTCCATGCTTTGTTGTGCTGGCAACTATGGCAGCCTCAGAATGTCAAAGTTAGAAATCGTCCTGAATCACGATTCGCACCTCGCGTTACTCCATCGCGTCCTTCAATGATTCTAGCGCCTTGACTGGCATTTATAGTGTGTGAACCTTTTTGCTTCATAGAGTAGAGGTGGTTGGTAATGCATCATCACTGTATCCGTCGGAACGATCTGTAGATCTTACCTATATCGATTGTGGCCAATATGGAACATTTCAGTTGAATTTCTACACTTGTACTAAATACACAACATCGCACTAGATCTAACTCCATCACAAAACATACTCCAATGATATTATTTATAATAAAACTCCAGCAATGGTACTATGTAAGTAAGATTCATTATATAAAACGTCCTTGACGGATATAAACAAGATTTCTTATTTTCTATCCACCTAGCCATCACTGTCGCAGTGTTAGAAATTAAAGTTTTCCATTAATTATACAAACTGCTATTAAATCATTGCATAAAATAAATCCCTACTCCACGGATTGTATCCCTGGAGAAATATGTGAAGACATCTTAGAACAAAAGGCTCAATGATTGGTTGAACGCAGTAAGTCTTAGTCTAAACCTCTTCAATTTATCAGCCACAAGCCTTCTGAGACCCGAGTGTAATAAAACGAATGGGTACAAGAGACAGTTAGAAGCTTTTTCTTACTTTATTTTTTTTAAATATTCATTAGCACCGTTCTTCATTCTTTTGTGCTGTAATTTTGTTTACTTTTGTTACTTACTTTACTTAAGTTTTGTTTACTTTACTTAATTATTGTAATTTATAGTTAAATATCTGAAATATACTGTTGGGAAAAATAATAATATTATAGCAGGAAAGTTTCGTAAGAAATCATAATTTAAAATACGATGAAAATAATACGGGGAGCGCTTTTTAATTGACAAATGGAAACGTTTTGGTTACAAGGGAATGTACGAGGCTTCTTTTTTTCTGTTTCTGATGGTAGCACAAACAAAAATGACCTTCCGAAGTCTCAAACATTGAAGTTAATTTAAAAAGTTCAAAGATCATAAAGAATTCTGGAGACAGTACATTTTCTAAATCTATTGAAGTGTGATTTGACGAAAGAAATTGCGAAATATTGTTAGCAAACATCATCGTCATTTAGAAAATTAATGATTGAAGAACGCCGAATGAGAGGTATAAGTAATTGGAAAGTAAAAATAAGTTTTAAGGAAAATTATGAAAAATCGTTTCATAGATGATTTTTAAATGAAAATAAATTTCAGAAAGGTATGAAATGACAATTTTTAGTTCCTCCCTTTTAGAGTATTAAAAACGTATTGCATAAGTTATAAAATGTATACTACTCATAGCAAGACTGATTCTTACTGTTAAGTGGTAACGGCCTCTTGTACAGTTAAGCGATTGTTTTTATTTCGTACTAATTTGATTTCATTTGATTGGTTTTTTGTACTTGAAATATATATATATATATACTCTCTCTCTCTAAAAATAGAAATCCTGATAATCCTTTCATTTGAAATCGTCATTTTGATCCAATTTATTGCTGATATTTTCAGTTTTACTATTTTTGTTGGTAGTTACTAAAAATGAGTTTATGTTTAATATTTTTTGCATTTAATAAGCAAAACCGTTACTGATAAAACATAGGGGAATTCATAAAGTATACACTTTCCAGATGCTGTAAAAGTCATAGACCACCTATGCGAACCGTAAGGTAGATGTACTACCTCGATGTGTGACTGAGGGTTTACACTTGTGACTGTCTCTAACAAAACATAATCTGCCCACCTTTACAATGTCTGAAAACCGTATCTTCTGCAAATTCGATGCCAAGTACCTCGTCTTCTGTGTCTACCGTCTCCACGTCATCTTCATCTACTCAATCATATCTACTTCCTTCCACATCTGCAAAAATACCAACAACACAAAGTGAGTCTTCGTTACGAATACCCATTCCTACTACTACTACTTCCAGTGGCAATAACCTGAATACTTCTGCTTCATCTTTAGAAACTGAAACCCGCCATCTTACGACTTCTAATAAATTTTCTGCACTTTCAACTGAAATTCAACCATTAGTTCCCTTACTAGAGTCTGTCCCTACTACATCCAATAGTGAACATTCTAATGCACCTGAAATCCCAAAGTGTGTAAAACGAAATTCAAGAAATAGAAGAAAGTGCCCAAAAGTACAGAAACCAGAAATTGAAATAAAAAGGGCTCCACATAAACCCAGAATGTCAGCACCTATGGAGTATACAACTGATGACGAAGACATGCTTATGTATGACGTGAGGAGGAAGAACTTGAGCCAGATCCTACGGATAAATTCACCATAAAGGAATGTTTTATAAACAATACTGAGAAATATATACGCGCGTTAACTCCAGCCCGTTTCAGGAAAAGTAGAAGCTAATTTTTTGATAACATGTATTGTCTAACTTTGTTTTAAACTAACATGTTCCATTCGTCTTTTTCTATGTTTTTATTTTAAGATATGGTCTGACTTGGTGGGGGAATCCCCACCAAATTTTGTTTTCTTTAATTACTTGAAAACAGTTTTATCTGATTTGAAATTTTAACTTTTTAAAACTGTATTGTCATTATTTTTACATATTTTATAAAATATTTTAAATTTTTTAACAAATGTTTGGCGAAGTATAGCCAAAATTGGCTCTTGCGCAATAAAACCCTACACTCACTCACTCTAACAAAACTTAAAATAGTTCCATACAAATCTGTTACAGGTTACATTTAATATCTTGCATTGTCCTTGATATATAAAGTGCAATGAAACTGTATACTTTATGAATCACCTTGTATTATACAATATCGATAGAATTTCAGTTAAATAAGTCTTTTTTTTTAAGATTTCCTTATTGAGAACATCATTGCTCATGAATATCTCTTGCACGTGTCATTTGTTTACATTTAGTTGCTTATTATTCTTATAGTCTTGAAAATTTTTTATTCCATAATCTCCTTTAATAGCGATCCCACTTTAACCCTTTCTCTACCAACGGTACTTATAAGTACCACTCACTTTAAAATTACATAGAATAACCATTTTTACGAATATTTGGACGATACTTAGTAGGGATAATCTTTTAAATGTATTCTCCGAAGATATATAGCAGCACGGGTTCTATGATGAGTATTTTAGCGGGAAAGATGAATAGTTTTATAGCAGAAATTGCGTTTTCAGCTTGATAGAGCTTTCAGCGGATTGCGAAGATTGTCATTTTTGTTCCGAAAAAATAGTTTATGTTAAAAGATAAGTGTCTTATTTTTTTGTATGTTAATAAAGATCTTAGAAAACGATATGACTATTTATTTTGAGTGAACAGTGTATATAATTAATTTCACAGTTGAATAACTTTAATTAATTAATAAGCTCTAAAACGGATTAAATTTCCCAAAGTTGAGTATTTTTTTCTTATATATATCCCTTAATTTTCAATGTAGTGATTCAAAGGAAAAATATTGCATGAAAAAACTTAAATAAATCATAATACAGTAGATAAAGGGTTAAAGCATACCTTAGGAATTTTAATTCCATGATTTTTGCAGTCATGTTTTGTTCGAAAATTCGAAGCTCAAATTCTAGTTGAATTATGTATGAGCTCTGCTAATGTCACTTTCCTACGATTTGCTTTCTTTCGAGTGTTTTTATGCGGCGCATTTTTCCCTTTGTCGGGAGCAGAAACTCTATTTCTCGTCACCAAGAAACGATAAAAAGGTTCCGGGTTCTTTGCCATTTATTTATTTTTTAAACATTTGGGGGGAAATGACATTATTCAAAAGATTGTTTCCTTTCTGGAATGTTTTGTTTTGATATTCCGTGTAAGATTTCCTCTCTCAAAGTTTACAAGCAGAGAAATGTAAATCGTTCTCGTCGTATGCATCGTATTTGCATTTAAAAATAGTTCTCAGATCCGTGTTTCTTCCCGTCTGAAATGCAACAGAATTGATTTAACTTTTGATGTGGCCATTTTAACCATCGTCAAATTTTTGTACGAGTTTCAGATTTCCTCTTAATAAAACAATGTTATTCAATGTATGGAAGCAACATTAAATATAATGTATTCAATTTTCTGCACAGTTATATAAAATATTTTAATAAAAACGTGAGAAGTGTTCGCTTAAATATGGATTTCATTTGCATTTTTATACTTTGTCTATTCTGTATACACATTTTGGATACTTTAAAATACAACCTAAATTTAAATGGCATTACTAAGCTGTATTAAATATAGTTGGTTTTTCAATCCGTGGATTGAATTTTCCCATTGTATGGTTCAATGATTACGGTCCTAAATACATAAAATTAGTATGGTGAAGTTTATTTATTTTCTTATTACTGAAATACTGCAAAAAACTCTTCCTGATAGGATCGTGGTCCCGATTCATCTTCGAAAATTAATATCTAAAACTCAATATTTCCTTTGATTTTTTTTTTTATTTTACCCGATACCATCTTGCATAAATTTTGCTTAAAATATACTCTTTGTTTCTTAAAGGGTTTAGTAATATAGTTTGATTTCAACTGTTGAAAGTATAGTGTCATCTTCTCCCCACATAGGGAACATTTATGTGCTAATGGGCATTATTATACGTACCAATGAATTCTGAAATATGTGTAGAAATGAATTTCCAAAATGTTTTTTAAATATGAAAATATTCTGTTACTTTTTAGTGTTATAGATACAACATATGTAACTCTTTGGCCGAAGCATCAATTTTTTTGCCGCTCTTAGAAACATCCGTCTGACAGACGGGTACACAATTTTTTTTTTTTTTGAATTTTATTACCTTAAGAACTGTTTATCGCTCATGAAATTGAGTAGAATTTTTAATATTTAAGTCTTTTTATGAGGCACACTATATTAATATATTTTTATCACAAGAATTATGACCAGTATTTTTATAAAAAAATGATTAAAAATTATTTATATTCATTAAAAAATAATTAAGAATAATATTAAAAACAAAAAAAAACTATAGAAATATCAGCATGATAGAGGGTGATAGAAAAGAAGAATCTCACAAATCGTGAGTTGAAAAAAATCGCCTAGTACCACCACGTGTCCCTCTCATTGGGTAGAGTTCTGCTGAAGATGTCAAGTTAGCCCACCCGAAAAATCACAGCACTGCGTTATCTACATGCATCAAAGGGATATGTAAAGAAAGACTTTACCCCCTGCACAAAGGTCATACCATGCAGGTGACCGCTTCTAAAGAGCGCCAAGGGCCCTGAAACTCTTGCACTGTAGAGATTGGCCAGGAGTCTTAGTTGCGTACCAGTGGTGAGAAGGAGGGTTTCGCCAGGTGAAATTCTCATTTTAGCTCTGTAGAGGGAATGAATTTACGAATGGTTCAAGACAGAGGAACGGGTTAGGGAGATCACAACCCCTACCAGCCAGCTCATTAGCTGTATCGTTCCCAGGCACACCCACTTGTGACGGTATCCACTGGAGACGTAATTGTTTCCTCTGACCACAAGTATAGTCAATTTAGATATAATATCTAGACCACAGTAGTGTCCATTATTTTTGGCCAATCCTTCAAATATTGAATGGAGCTTCTGCTGTCTGTCAGGATCCAGATACTGTTCTTATTAGAGTTGAAAGCACCACTAATAGCAATGAGCTCCCATATAAAGACAGAACAGTGGTCAAGATTCCTGATGCTGATCTTCACATCATTCCCAGGAGTGTTAATAAATATACCACTCCCTGCTCTACCCGTATCCGAATGACTACCATATGTGTAAATAATCGAGGCTTGATCGGTTATGTCATTTGTTACTTCATGTGCCAGCTGTCCAACTTTTTAAACAGATTAAAAGGTGAAAAAATGTTACTTATAGGCTTATTATTATGTAACTTTTACGCAAAGAAAGTACATTTTTAAAGCAAAAGTCTTGGTGGAAATTTTAAAACAATATAACACATGAGACCAAAGCACAAAGTTAAATTTTATTGTTAAGGTTCATAATAGAAAACATTTGTCCACAAACGTATGTTGATTCAAATCTACAACAATATCTGACCGAACTCAATCGTGTAAATTTAAAAAATTGCTCGATAGTTCAAACTTTTAAAATTCAATATAGTGCCTTACATTTTCTTTTCAGTGTAGTATAGTGCTGCATACAATAATTTCGATTTTGATTTCTAGTGGGTAACAGTTAACATTTTGCAGAGAATTTGAAAATGATTTCTGAAAAAAACTGCAATTTTTTATCATTTTGAAAATTATTAAATCTAACACCGAACGAACCATGCGAAAATGGATATTAAATTTTTAAATCCATCCCAGATCGCAGCTTTGTTAACTTTTGTAAATAGTTCCTGAAATACTATGAAATATGTTAATTTTTTCCCTTCAAAATCAAGCCAAAAAAAAAAAGCAAAAGTTTGTCCACAAAATAAGAAGCTTGACCTACTAGGGTAGAAAAAATACAATATTTTCTCTGTAATCTTAAGTTTAAATTATTTTTATATCGGTAAGGAAAGCAAAATCACATAGCCTGTATTTCTTCTAGAATAGCTAATACTCCCTGGGCTGTCCAGTGTTTTCATCCAGATATTTTAAAATACATTGCTTCAAATTCCAAAATCTCGTGAGTGAGAAAAACTTTAGAAAGGCAACTCGCACAGCAATGCAGGTACATTCTCTAGACGATAAATTTCAACTGAATCTCAATTAAATTTATTTAAAATAAATTTTGAGATTTTTTTTATGAGACAATCACGCATTTTTATAAAATTGTAAATAACTATATTTTCAACTTAATTTTTTTTCTGCCTTCGCGTGCCACTGCACACTGTCCGCCGTGTCATACTGTGGTACGCGAGCCATGAGTTGGACACCCCTGATCTACAGGTATGCATTTAGTGTCATGCGGAAAGATCAAAAAGCAATATTGGAAGAACCAGATGATAGCGTTCATCTACCCCTTGACTTGTGGATGAAGCCCGTCAACATCTGTTTCATATAGAAATAGATCCTCTTATTACTAATAAGGTGGATGACAATGACACACAATGGAAGCAGTTCTATAAGTCTGTTGCGTATAGGGTTCATTTTCAGTGGAAAGAAGACCTAAAACAATGTGTGTAAAATGATATAATGTGATTGGAAAATATCGCTCTTAAGATTTATTCCAATATAAGGTAAAATGCAGTTATTACTGATTTATATTTGTTTACTCATCTCTTAATTTGTAGGATCTGTAATAGAATAGTGTAATTGAAACAGACTGTTATAGGTTTGTGCGAACAATATTGATCTTACTTTAGTTTAAGGACCCATTAGAATGTCATTTGAATATTGCAATATTCGAATATTAGTTATTTTTATTTTACATATCCAATTTTAAGGGGTTAATTTCGCTTGCTGTGATCTTTTTAGCTTCATTACTTTTTTTTAACTTCATAGAAACGTATAACAGCATTTTTTAACGCTACTCAATCATAATTCATTTAATTAGTTATTATCACTAATATGCCTCTTAGAAAACGTTCAGTACGTACTTTGCAAATGAATGAAAAGCAATAGCGTATAGAGAATGTTGATCGCGAAGTGATTGAACATTCAGTAGTTTCAAATGTATGCCTGGAAAAATTGAACACTGTGGTAAAATTAAAAATACGTCTGCTGTTGGAAATTATATTTTGGTGGACTTTAACCAAGTTAATAATCTACTTCGAAGTGCCAAGTGCCGATGTTGTGAAAAAGGAAACTTTGAAACCGGAGCTTAGAGCCAAGTTGGGATTTTCATACCATTTAAAACTATTGTGTATTAAATTTGATGAAAACAAAACTGTTGTAAGTACTTCTCTAAAGTCTGGTCCTACCAGCCATGATGTGACTTTGAGAATAACTCAAGCCTTTTCACACATTGGGAAAGGTTATTCAGCCATAGAAAAATTTTGTATGGTGATGAATATAGGTCCTTTCTTATCAACTACATATGGGAAGTGTGCGATACGGCTGGATAACGCAATATACTCTGGCATCGGAAAACATATTTGCGAAAATCCACTAAGAGATTAAAAATGCGTACAAGAATGGAGCTGAAATCACAGACCTAAGCATTAGTTTTGATGGAACGTGGCTAACTCGTGGTCACACCTCACTCATAGGTGTAGGATGTACTATAGATATTCTCACCGTGTATGTCGTTGACTTTGAAGTGATAAGTAAAGTGTGTCGTCAGTGTTCTGTGTCAAAAAATAAGCTAGGTGATTGAAGTGCTGAATTCAGCATACGGTATAAAGGACATAAAAGCGATTGTGATGTAAACCACTTGGGATCAATCTACATCAATGGAAATGGAAGCAGCATTAACCTTTTGGAAGAGATCCACATCACTCGAATATCACACTTTTTTCCAATGGTGATTGTAAGACGTTCAACTACTTGTGTGAGAAAAAAAGTTTATGGACCTGACATTGTGATAAAAGGAAGAAAGTATCAATCACGTCAGTAAGCTGTTAGGGGAGAGAGAACAGCTTTGAGAACTACTGTGAAAGACTGTCGAGCTCAAGATATTTCATTAGGTGATAAAACTTATGGTAGTTTGAAAAATTTACTACTTACTACCAAAAGGCTGTTTCGAGAAATAATGGGGATGTGAATGCTATGAAAACAGCAATTTATTCTACATTGTTGCATAATATTTCTACAGATACTAACATTCGAAGTGTCCTGCAGGAGAAAACTCGCGGTGTTTTTACCAATCTGCGATTGCTAATGGTGAAAAATCTAGCAATCATAAATTAAAAGTAGGAACACCAATAAATGAAATGTTTCTTCCAAAGAGTTTTTAACAATTTATCAAAGATTTGTATCTACTGAATTGTTAGAAAAATGTATTCGATGTGGAACACAAAATTCAAAGAAAAATTTGCATAGCATGATTTGCATTAAGTGTCCAAAAGAAATTTTTGTTAACAAAAGACGTGTTAAGTGGGCAGTAACAGAAGCTGTCTGCGAATACAGTAAGAGTACGGTACGTACCATAGTAGAAACTCAAAAATCATTAGGTGTAGCTACTGGAGGTACTGACAAACAACTTTCTACTATTTTAGATTGTCGAAAACAACAGTTTAGAAAACGTAGTCAAAATGCCAGTAATAAGCTGGCTCTTAAGCTTATTAAAAAAGCAATATATAGAAAAGAATTATTAGATAGAAGGAGAGAAGGAATGACTTATAGCACAGGCTAATTTTAAAACAAAACTGTTTTGAAAAAAGAGTACATTTTAGATTACACTTGTGGCCGCGGTAGCCGAGTGGTATAGGTATCGCACCGTGGCTTGCCTTGTCACGAGTTCAAGCCCAGTACCACACTAAAAGACCCACCGTGTAGGGCAGCGATGCACGTTAAATCTGTCGAGAGCTGAAACGTCCTCCCGTTGGTGTGGTGTGGTAGTTAGGAGATGGGGGTGCCAGCTCAGGTGTCGTCCACGTCGCTTGACCATGGTTCAAAATTACGTGGTCCGTCGCCAAAAGCCCTCGTGTAGCTGAACAGTGCGACGTTAATATGCAATCAATCAATCAATTTAGATTAAACTTATTTTAATTTATTTTACATTAGATATTTTGATTTAAGTAGCAAATTAATTTTATAAAAGCTTTTAAATTTTCTATTGCACATTTCATGTACTTCCATTTCATTTATTTTGAATATATTTCATACATGTTTCTTGCCAAAATAAGTCAGTTAATGATATTTCCTATTTTTCTTAATTTTGGGCTCACAGACAGGCTTTTTATAAGAAGCTTATATTTTTGTTTAATGTTTCGAAATTGAATTGTGTTCTGTTTTATTTAAAGGTATAAATCTCTATATAATATATTGAAAAATTATTATAAAATTTAGACATTGTTTTGATATTTAATTACTCAAGGTTTTGTTTCGTTATTTATTTACTCATTTTTTCTTAAAAATGCGCTTTGTCAGCTTAAGTTTTTTCATGAAATCATGGTCTTTAAAGGTACAAAACTTCTACAGATATTTACCACAAGCAACTTTAATATTCGTGTGAATGTTTATTACAATGTGCTTAGTAAAATTAGGGATCTATGTTTCAATATTTTGAATAGAAAAAATTTTATAAAAGAAAATGTAGCAGAAATCATGTTTGTATAGCCATTTTTCCCCATTGATGTATACATTTTAATTTTTCTTTCCAAAACTAATTTGTTTGTTGCAAAATTGATCCCTAAAGTTATTACTCATAGTCTTAAAAGCCTACAAAAATTTGGTGTCAAAGTAATAATAATTGTAAAAGAACAAGCATTTTTTGGAAAGCATTACAATTTTTTTTAAAAAAATTAATTTTTAAATTTTTGGTAAATTTAGCCGTTTTTCATGGTAAAAATTCTTAGTAACTGTTAATAATATATACAAAAAATATTTTAAAACTCTTAAATAAAAAAAAATTGGAAAAATGTGCCAAGTCCCTTTAACAAACAATTCACAGTAAATCACTATTACAATTTATACAGCTACCCGACATGTTGTGTATAGATATATAGGTATGTTTGCATATATAATCATGAACTAATCAACTATATGTCAACTTGCTTTGAATAAATCACCAGGTTGTTGAAAAACCTTTCAAAAGGCCA
>BMAV01027501.1:0-18457 GCA_019973955.1 Trichonephila inaurata madagascariensis | reverse complement strand
CGTGCAACCTTGATCTAGAAGACTTTCAAATTAAATTAAAATACGATACTTATGTATGATATCGTCCACCAATTTCGTTAAGCCAAAAGACATCGCCAAAATTCAATCACATTACGAATACTGTCATAATTTCTGCATATTGCGAAACCAAATTCCCAAGCATTCTCACGAATTCACGAAGATTTTGACTTTAATACTGTATTTAGATTAACACTGTATTAATTAAAAACAAGTACACTTATAAAGTATACGGAAAAAAACTCCATCTCAATCATACCTACAGTATTTAGATGGCTAAAACGCCGTAATTGCTTCTAAACCGTGACAAATCTTCCCGCGTCTTCCTTATGTGGTCGCTACCACATATATTTCTTGTATATACGATGCCGTCGCATAGTTGCAATATGTTTCTTATTTCATCATTTTGCTTCGGGTTAGTCTTTCGAGTAATAACATATCAATCCGTATATTTGAAAATTCTCCACTGGATTCATTTCCATAAATAATAGCAAAAATTTGTTATAATTTTTACAAGAAAATAAGAGAATAGTACAGAAGAGTTTACAAATCATAAGCATAGTAACTATTTAAACATGCACTAACAACATTTTTGGGCTTGAACGTGTTCGAAAAACGGATAACCGCTTTAAGTTGCATATAAACATTTCTAACGACGTTCTTAAGTTTGCTGGAATTTGGCGATGGTATAATGCGTAAGTATGTAACTTAATTACAGATTTTGTTTTGTAAATAAATATTGTAAACATATTACATGGCCAGCAGTGTAATTAGAATTAACGGGGCGTCTACCTTACAAGCTGTGTTACGAATTTAGGATAATCCTTGAGATTCACTTTGTACTATATTCTCTTGATTAAAAATTTCTGAGCTACACTGTGCATTTATAAATACAAAGCAATACCTACTTGATATTTTTTTTAAAAATGTTTTAAAATTTGGTAATTTTTTATTTAAATTTTTCTCAATTTTTATCCAAAAAATGTAGGATTCTCAAACGTATGAATATATAAAACGGGAAAATGCTATGTGCAGGAAAAATTAGTACTTCATAACACAGTATAATACAAATATGTTTTGAAGAAATTGTACCTGAATGACAGTTTCATCACATTTGTTTACAATTTTAAAATACATTATTCTATTGTTCTATTTATTAAATTTCTCTAAATAATGCATTAATGGATGCAGCAAAACGCATTTTTGTAAAAAGTAAAATAAAAAAAGGCAAACATTGAAGTATTTTAACGTTCTAGTTAATTTTAATTACTTTTATTACCTTTTTACTCATTTTTATCATGCATTTAATACCTGTGCCGGTATTTTATTAACAAAATAATTCCGTTTGAACTAGTATTTGCCGAAAATATAATCTAAATTGCAGTATTGAAAATTAAAGAAAATTAAAATTACTCTAACAATGATAATGTTATAAAACATTTTGTAAAATTATGTACATACATTTAAACTGAAATGTAACTTTACCTTTACCTCATAACATAAAAACATAATAATGACAAAAATACCCGTTAAACCTGCAAAAAATACTGTTTATTCTATTTTCAACAAACTGAGGTATGTAAAAATATTTTAAGAATTTTTTTTTCTGTTTGTATACATATCACTTGTATTTAATACTTTACGCATACCAGATAAATTAAAACTATAATTACCAAATTTCGAAGCTAGAATCCGTATCAGAGTTAAAATTCATCCAGTTTCACATTATATATAGTCTCTACAACAACTGAATTCATACATTAATTGTGAAATACTCTACAAATTATATTTTTTAAAAAGTGAAAAAATTACAATGTCAGAATAAAAAAAAATTAATTCATTTATCAACAAGCTTTGCCTTTATGATCAATATTTATTTGAACCATTTTTCTATTACAAAAGATATAGATACAGTTTAGTATCCAAATAAGAAACACAAGCACAGAAGTATAATAAAAGATAATAAACTCCCCATTTTAAGCTGTCCTTTAAAGAATACATAAGATAAACAAATCAACAAAGAAATTAAATTTGAATTATGTCAAATTCAAATGTCTACAAATGACTTTTAGTAATATCTAAAGAATACGGAATACGTATATATTCAAGGTTTAAAATACTACAACACTAAAAAAATGGCACTTTTCATAATGCAGATCCACAACAGAGATAATTACAATATATACTCTCTCTAAAACTTTCTAACATAAAATAATAAGACATATAAGAGCATTGTCGTAGCCTGAAGACGCAACTGCGTTTTTAGAATGTAATCTGGATTGAAGAACTTGTCGCAAAGTTCTCAGACATGGAATACTTAGTCGGTATGAATACGTAAATGAATTTTTAAGTTACTTCTTTGAGAGAAAGCCTTCTTGCAAATATCACACACATAAGGCTTTTCTTCAGTATGAATACGCAAATGGGTCCTTAAGTTACTTCTTTCAGAGAAAGTCTTCTCGCAAATTTCACAAGCATAAGTTTTTTTCTTCAGTATGAATACGCAAATGGATTTTTAGATGTCCTTTCTGAGTGAAACATTTGTCGCAAATTTCACAAGCATAAGGTTTTTCTTCAGTATGAATAAGTAAATGTCTTTTCAAACTACCAATTTTATTGAAAGACGATTGGCATATTTCACAAACATAAGGTTTTTCTTCAGTATGAATACGCAAATGTGTTTTTAAGTTACTTCTTACAGAGAAGGCTTTTTCGCAAATTTCACACACATAAGGTTTTTCTCTGGTGTGAATGCGCAAATGGGTTTTCAAATTAGAAGTTGAGAGTGAGCCTTGTTGCAAATTTCACAAATATAAGGTTTTACTTCATTATGTATACGTAAATGTGCTCTTAAGTTACTTCTTACAGAGAAAGTCTTTTCGCAAATTTCACAAGCATAAGGTTTTTCTTCAGTATGAATACGCAAATGGATTTTGAGATCTCCATTTCGAGTGAAAGTCTTTTGGCAAATGATACAAGCATAAGGCTTTTCTTTAGTATGAATCAGCAAATGTCTTTTCGAACTACCAATTTGATTGAAAGACGATTGGCATATTTCACAAACATAAGGTTTTTCTTCAGTATGAATAAGCAAATGTCTTTTCAAATTGCCAAGCTGAGAGTAAGCCTTATTGCAAATTTCACAAACATAAGATTTTTCTTCAGTATGTATGCGCAAATGTGTTTTCAAATGACAAATTTGAGTGAAAGCCTTCTTGCAAATCTCACAAGCAAAAGGCTTTTCTTCAGTATGAATTCGCAAATGGGTCCTTAGAATACTTCTTTCAGAGAAAGTCTTCTCGCAAATTTCACAAGCATAAGGTTTTTCTTCAGTATGAATACGCAAAGGGATTTTTAGATGTCCTTTCTGAGTGAAACATTTTTTGCAAATTTCACAAGCATAAGGTTTTTCTTCATTATGAATACGCAAATGTGTTTTTAAGTTACTTCTTACAGAGAAGGCTTTTTCACAAATTTCACACACATAAGGTTTTTCTCTGGTGTGAATGCGCAAATGGGTTTTCAAATTAGCAAGTTGCGAGTGAGCCTTGTTACAAATTTCACAAACATAAGGTTTTTCTTCAGTATGAATACGCAAATGGATTTTTAGATGTCCTTTCTGAGTGAAACATTTGTTGCAAAGTTCACAAGTATAAGGTCTTTCGTTGGCATGCATACGTAAATGTCTCTTTAATTTGCTTCTTTCAATTTGATCATTATGGAACTTTAGTTTAATATTATGTAATTTTTCTGATTTGACTGTGTCACTCTCAGTTAAAGTCTTATCACATTTTTAAAGGGTTGCTTCTTTCTGATATGAAGAAAAGGTTGTTTAAAGGAAAACTTATTTATTTCGTGTTCTTCTCTATAAATATAACACTCACCCGTTTCATCCATTTTTAAAGTAGTTTTAGTTTGTCCAGCTTAAAACTGCACTCGTAGCTATACTTATGTTTCTCTCTTATATACTAACACAGAAAGTGAATTCACTTCTTTATATAAAACGTTGAGTAATTTAAAGTTGTTGGACGTCTTCCTCCATTCTTAAATAGCTTGCAGACAGCTATTGACACATCTCACCTTAGATTGGTAAACTTTAAAAAAATATCTAGAAATATTTCAAAATAAATGCAATGCCACTTCATTTAAAAAGTAAAATTGTATTGAGTAGCTATAGAATCCTAGATGTTAAATGTAAACGAAGTAAAAGTGTAAAAAATAGCCCATGAGAACATTCGTATGAAATGTGTGTCATTTACTTCAAAAACATAGATCTATAATAAAATGTCCCATTATTCTATTATTTTTTTTGTAGCAATTAGGATCTTTTAAGTTTTATAGGTATTTAAATTGTTGTGTGTGTGATATTTATGCGCCACATTGGTGGTTCTGAGTTAAAAACAGATTTTTAAACTAAATGTATTAAATAATCTCTATTAAACTTTTAGTATTAACAAAACGTTAGTTTAAATCCTGAAAGCAGTTCATTTTGAGTAAAAAAAAACTTTTAGTTAAGCCTTTTCCAATTTTTATCATTTAAATCATACCGGTCAGGTCTGATATAATGGTCATTCTTTCATAGTTTAGAAAATTCTATTTACAGAATTTGCGATTTCAATTTTTAAAAAATCTTACTATGCAAAAAAATGGATATTGTCTCGCTATAATACCAATAATTCAGAGAGGTTCAATATCTGAAATGTTTCCATCGAAAATGTTCATATTTCAGAATATCTTCGCTGGTGACATCATTCCTTACTCTGCATTCAGTGTAGATTTAATTCAAACTCTTTTACTTTTTATTTACCATGTTTTTGATCTAAAAACGTCTCTTAAATTACCATTTTGTGGCCGTGGTAACTTAATGGTGCTGGTCTCAAACTTGCTCCGGGGTCATGTGTTTGATTCTTAGAGGATCTGAAGACCCACCGTGTAGATGAGATGGTGCACGCTAAACCTTTCAAGGCTTAAAATTAACAGGGTTTCGATGTTAGAAGAAGAGTTGCTAGCTCAGATGTCGTCCTTTACACTTGGCAAGGTTCAAAATGTTGGTAGCCGTTACACCAAAACCCCTGTTGCTTTAAAGTTCGACATCGTTAAGTCATCTATGCCTAAATAAGCCTTTCTTATTAATTTTGATGTGTGACTTGATTGATGTAAGAGGGAACAGTGAGTGCACAACTATTGAAAAAAGGCAAATAAATGTTTATTTTACAAATGTCTTTTCGTTAAAAGTTAACGTGGTGAATTTTGTTTCAGTTTTATTGCCGATTTCAAAAAATTCTATGCAAAGACACATCAATTGTAAAAAAACACTTTCATATATGTTTTATATCCATGTACTGCCACAAATTGGTTACGGAAATATGAGAAGAAGGATGCTAACTTAATGTCCTCTTCGTCACTTGACAGCAACTCAAAATTACTAGATCCATCACCAATGATTTAACGTATCTTTGAAATGAATTAATAAACTATCATCAAACAATTTAAAAATAGCTCAAAACTTTTTTTATATCATCAACATTAGCTATATTAAATTATTAATTGATACAAAAACTTTGAATGAACTGGGTAAAGAATATCTCCGTTTTTCTGAAATTTCCACCACTATTTTCCAAACCCCTTTTTTCTTACGCGCTATCGTATCCACATTGGCGACATTGAAAAAAATCGCTCAAATTCTAAAAACGGAATACGCTGACGGGAAAATGTGGTGCGTGGTGTGAAAGTACTATGTGAAAAAAAAGCATTTAAAAATAAATGATAATCAATAAAAGGAAAAGAATAAATAAATTTTATTATTTAATTTTACACTTTTTTTTGCTACTGTAAAATAAAATAAATATTGTTGTTATTTAATTATTATGGATAATTATCACAATAATTCTATTTTTTTTTCATTTATTTTTAAGAATATTCGGTCAATCCCATGTTTGCATTGTAGTATTTGAGCTCGCCATTTCAAAGAACGTTTTAACTTAGAACGGCGGCAAGCGGTTAATTTGAAACGATGTTCAGTGTTGCCAATTCAAGATTTATGACACATGCGAAGTCGAAGTTGTCAATGTGGTGAGTTATAAGACTTTTCGCGTGGGAGTAATATTACACAAGTACCCACATTTGTCACGTCCTCTGAAAATTAGTTGTAAAAGTGGCAAACGTTGCTGAGCTGAAATTATTTTTTTGAGAGAAGTAATATTGTATATCTTAAAGAATTGTTTTCTATGCTGGTGGCTTAGAATGAGCACACGGCAGTGCAATTAATCTGTTCCTTTGAATTCCCACTACTTTTTATTTTACAGCATACAATTGTTATGCCCTATGAATACTTAAAGTAAAAATTGCAAATGTTTAGCTTCCTTTTTAAAATCAGTAGTCTTGCATCGTGTGGTCACAGTCATTAACTGGCGTTCGATGTTATTTCTTTTTACCTATGGATTCGAATGCTAACTTATTTCTTGAACGGTAAAAAATTTTTCTTAAAATCTTTTCCGTTGAATCCAAAATTAATTAAGTAAAACGAATTATGATCTGAAATTAATCTCTGATATTTTTTGGGTTAACTTATTTGTATAGCCACCTTTTAAAATTAAGAAAAAAATTAATTTTTCTTAAAATATTTTATTTTCTTAAATAGCTACCCCTTTATTTTTAAATAACTATGCTTTCTGATTTTAAAAATGTTAATTTTTTTCACAATAACATAAACGGAATCTAGTTGTTTTTAATAAAGAGCAACTGTAATGCTGGAAGATATATTCTCAAATATGGATTGAAGTACATTATATATCTGAAATTAAATAAGAAGCTATTTATTTTATCCAACGACCAAGCTAGGCTTCTTGACCATTTGACGCCAATTCTCGCAGTACCGATTGACGACGTCGTCAGTCGGGTATTCATCCAGTTTAGTGCACCGGGAAAATTGGTCGAAAAACCCTTTTTCATGGGGCAAAAAGGTAGGCCTCGTCACGAAGGCCAATCAGTAATTTTACTCCCAAAAGTCAAGCCATGTGATCGACATTCATTCCTTCATGGATGGCCAAGTAATGGAGGCGTAGTTCCAAAATGTCATGCTCGGTGGTTGTGTAAAATCTGGTTACAGCCACGGGTCTCTCCCAGTCCCTCGGGATTGAACCCACTGTGAGCAGAGTTTCCTATAAATTTGAAACTGTGTTTTTGTGTGTGTATGTGTATGTGTGTGTGTGTGTGAGTGAAAGTAAATTATTTTTAGGATTTAATATTCCTCTTTCAGAAATTAATTACATCAAATTTGCTTCTACAAGCATGTTTACTACAGAACGAAATACTACCAAAAATTATTTGACTCTTAATAAATAAAATTATGATCTGAAATTAATTGATAAACTGATTGATTTTAATTGATCTGTGTCAACTGTGATTACGCTTTATTTCTTCCTGTCTACTATTATATACTTTGGTTTAGAAAAGAAGCAATTTAAGTTAGATCTTTCACTTTTGCTTAAGTAAGGTTCGTAATGTTTATTTCTTTTGATGGTCGGGGTAGCCCAGTGGTAATGGCTTAGAATACATCGTTGGAGTGTCGACGAATTTGAGTCTAGGTGCCACTGAAGACCCGGGCTGATACACAAAATTTTTGTCAAGCTCAAAGTTCTTCCGTTGACGTGGTGTGGAAGTTGGAAAAAGAGTGAAGGCTCTGGTGTCTTCGTCACTTGACCGAAACTCAAAATAAAGAGATCTGTCACCAATGGTTCTCGTATTGCTTTAGAACGCGATGTTAATATAACTAAACCCCTATTCTTTGTTTTCTTGAATTATGGAAAAGAAAGCATGAATAAATTTTGTAGGATAAATGATATAGTTATATTGATTTGAAGTTAAAAGTACTGTTATTGCAGTCTCAATCGGGGTATATGTAACTGATTCTGCGACATCTAAGTCATTTAATGCTGTAATATGTAGGGTTTTCTTTAATAATGCGATGCAAGTTATTCAAAGAATATAATATGTTGATCATTAATTTTTTATTATTTTTCAAAATAATTTTGATATGATTTCATCATATACTTTTTTAAATGTATTTATATTTTTTGTGAAAACTTCATGATACTTATTTTAACTGCAAAAATGTTTTTATATCTCTTATAAAATGCAATTTTGTTGAAAAAACCAAGGATTCAAAAAAATATTTTTTTTCCAAAAAATAAAGCTTAATTTTGAATTTTGGGACAAAAATTTTTCAGCTTTTTAATTTGAAAATCACGTTTACTTTATGCATACCGCATTCCCCCTAAATTTCCAGACCACGGTGCAAGAAGGACTTAGGGCAGTGCTTCTCAAACTTTAAACACTTGCGCCCCAATATTCAATTACAATTTTCATCTCCCCCCCAACATATAAACCGATGTATTGAATTCGATAATACTATACTTCGACGCTAAAGCTACAATATGACTTTAACTTCTTTGCCACCGGCGTATAAAACGTCTCGCTCAGACCATGCGTAAATTGCCCAGGAAGTATATATAGGTCTTTCCGAAATACGTTCACTACTGCCCATAAAATTATTCCGAAGACTTTGGAATACAATAAAATGACCATAACATTGTTTGAAAAGAATTTATTTATTTCACAGAGAATTTTCATATTTTCCCTTTCTCTCTCACCCCCAAATGCACCACATATGCGTGCATACGTGCAAAACCATGGCTTTGGGGAGTGAATCGCGTAACTTTTAATCCACAGTTAACAGATCAATTATAAGCCGTACAAAAATGATTCAGATAAGTGTTAATTTTTGCATATAATTTTATGTATGATCAACCGGTTCTGTCACTGGTAATTATTAAACTTGATCTTAAGATCTTAAGAGATCAAGATAAGTATAAAGATTATTGTGCAGTAATAATACATTTGTAAGTGTATTATATCAGTGTAAATATATTTTTTTTCCATTATGACAAAATGTATTTTGTTTGTTTTACTTTCAAAAAAATTATTAATTTTTTGAAATAATCTTTTGATTTCGACTTTTCAATATGCTCGCGCCCCCTTCTAGGATTATCACGCCCCCTAGGGGGGCGCCCTACAATTTGAGATGCTTTGACTTAGGGCCTTGACATATTTAATGCGAATAGACCTATGTACATTGTGTGTTTTCAGTACAAGTAGCATTCGTACCCAAGACTACATAATTCCAATTTATATTCATGGTCATTACTACCCGACTATCGTACCTACATTGATTCTTTTAGAAAGACGTCGAAGTTCTTTTTCAGATAAAGTTTATAGAAACTGCTTGTAATAAAGAAAAATCTGTTTTACAACAAGGGTTTAAATGTTTTATCTAACACAGATGAGGTAGCCAAAAGATCAGGGTACAAAATTCGTTTCTCACGCTTTCCAGTTGTAGGTTAAAGCTCTATTGCCACAGATCTACCCCACAGCACCCAAATTTGAGAGAGTGAAGCATACCAAACGTTCAAAGTCCTCACATTTCGAACATTTACGAACCAACTAAGGTATCGTCCTCGTCATTTTACCGAGGTTCAAATTTAGGAGGCCCAACCTATTGCTAAAGGCTTAATGTAGCTTCACTGTAAAGATGTTCAAAATTCTCTTACTATAAGGCAACATTAGTGTTTTGACTACTGACCTCGTAACATTGAACTTTGGTCAAGTGTCGAAGATGACACCTGAGTTTTACCTCCTGTCCAAATTACCTCGCTACACCAATAGGTGAACGTGTGAGGACTGTCAATTTTGACGTGCATCGTCCCAATCTACACGGCGGATTTTAGCGATACCTGCCTCGAAATCATGACACAAGTCCTCTTCGACCACTATGCTATCACGTAACATACAAATTCCTATGTATATTATGGATTGATGTTAACTTTTACAGGATGACCAATTAATATATCAAACAAAAGGTGTGTATTTTTACCAATGCGCTTAAGGTATCCGACTACGTTCGGAACCATGATATTAAAAAAGCCCATAAATGTATAATTTTCATGATATTTAGTGTCACTTAGATTAGAATATATGTATAAAGCTGTTTTAAGGACATTATGACAAAAACAATTATTTAAATCAGTGCTTCTCAAACTTTCAATACTGGCGCCCCCCTTTTCAATCACAATTTTTATCGCGCCCCTTATACATTTAATAAATTACTGAATGCAATAATAATGCCTGACGCTAAAGCTACAATACACGATCTTATTTAAAAAACCGTACAAATTAATAACATAAGTATTAAATTTTGTATATGTTATTTTTAAAGCACAAAAAAAATTAAGTAATAGGAAAATTTTATTATGTTATTTTTCTTTTTTTATATAATTTTAAATTGGAACATATTGAAAAAATGCGTGGCTGCTTGAAGACAAAATATAGATATCAGCTAAATATAGAAAAAGAACTTAAAGGGTCAATTTCTAAGAAACTTTGAAAAACTTTGCTCTGCAAGACAAGCCCATGAAGGTCGCTAATACTTATTAAACTTATTCTTAATACAGTATTAATAAGATAAGTATTAAAATTTTTATATATGTTCACTTAAGTAATATATATTTTAACAAAATTGCTTTTAAGTAATAGGTTATATAATTATGTTATTTTTTCTTTCCAAATTTTTTAAATTGAAACAGATTGAGAAATAATATTTAAAAGATTTATTTCCTTCAAGATCCATTTCTAAAGTACAAAATGTCATTAAAAATAGCCTAATCTTATGTTGCTCTTTATCATATCCATTACATTGGCATTCTCGCGAACGTTCATGTGAGTCTAGGCAACCTAACAGACGTCTGCACAAAACATGTAAAAATGTGTACCTCGTACAAATTTTAGTCAGTCTTGGCTGAATCGATTAGCTACCGAATCTCTCTTGAATGTACATTTCATAATTCACGCGTTAATTGTATATAATTCACGGTATTAAGTATTTACGGCAGTGGATTATATCAAAATCATAGATATATTTTTAAATCACAGCGAGCATTCGACGATAATAAAGCATCAACAAGTACACAGACGAGGGCAAATTGATAGTAAGTTACGAATGGGTTAGGGATCCATTTCAAAATACTTCAGAAGGGCTCTCAACTGCCGAAAAAGATATTCATAGATTTCACATCCAATGACGAAATTAAAGGTAAATTTTGTAATAAATCACTCTTTGAATTCTGGATAGAGGTGGATGCTGAAATTTCTGCACTGAAAACAAAAGCATTTCGTATACTATTACCATTTTTAACATCATACCTTTGTGAATCCGGACTTTCTGCGATAGCTACTTTGAAGACAAAATACAGAACTGAGCTAAATAGCAAAAAATAACTCTGAGTGTCAATTTCTAATTTTTAGCCTTCCTTTGAAAAACTTTGCTCTGCAAGACAAGCCCATGGAAGTCACTGATAATTATTAAACTTGTTCTTATACTGGCTGAAGTACCCTCTCTTAACACGAGTTTATTTTTTTAAAAAATGATAAAATATATTATTCTTGATATAATAGCTTAATTGTAAGGAGCGTAAAACCAAGTGCATGACAATATATACAAAAATGTAAAATGATTTATTGAAATGAATACTCATATTATAAACGGTTTTGAATGAACTGTAATTTTAAGCCTCGCAGAATTAGCATTTAGAATAAATGTTAAGTAATAAAAAAGAATATAAAATTCTAATGAATAACAATTGTGTTGTTTTTAATATTTAAAGCGAGAAAGCTCCGGATCAGGTGTGCACTCGATACTAACGTTAATGGTCGAGGGGAGTGATGCACCCCAATTCTTTTCTTTATAATTATTTTCAATATACAAGATAAAAATCACAATTTCAGTGAATAATTTAACTAAGAGAAAATATACTTAACTATTTCAAGGATTTTTCTATTTGTCTTTCATATTTTGAGAAAATATCCAATAAAACTGAACTAAATTGTTCCAAATGTGCGTGACCTTAATAAAGGACACAAATCACAGACACTTTTTGCTAACATTACAGGTAAGTTATTTGCAAGCAAAACTGTCACATTTTGTTCACGTTATTGTAATTTTAATGTTCTTTGATGATCGACAAATATCCTGTTGAACTTTTTCTTGCTTGTATCTTTTTGACTGGGTGAAGTGCATTTTGCGGTACACTTATGGCTTCATATTTTCTTGATAAATTTCTTAATTTAGCTATTGAAAATTTTCCTTTCGTTTCATGTTTATTGCTTTTCTCAAATTTTTTTCGCTAACATGATTAATATGCATTATTTCAGCAAATGTTTCCCTTGTTTGATCAGCTTCAATTTCCTTTCAGAGAGATCACAGATGCCCAATTCTTTTTTATATTCTGCTCATTTACATTTATAAACCATAATCAGTCATACAACATCACAATTAAAACCACTGGCTTCACTTTCAGAGGGGAAAATGCAGCATGTTCAAGAAAATATTTTGAAAAATAGTGGTCGTGCCGGGAACTCGGTCTAAACAAGTACCTTAAGATTCTAAAAAAACGTTTGCCACTCCCAAAAAAGGAGATATGTTATCAATTCATTTTAGCTCCCATTAAGACTGTCATATTAGAGGATTATCTGTCAAGGTCATTGGTAACAAATAAACAGTTTTCCCAGAATTAACGATTTTTGTATTATATGTTTCAGTATACTCATAAAAATAAATCTTGGTCAATTAATCCTTCAAAGTGCTCAATATGCTTATCCATGTATCATAAAACTCGTTCACATTGTGAAAAAAAAAACGTAAACAGAATTATATAATTTACATCTTCCCTAAAAAAAAGGGATGCAGGTAACCATACCAGTAAGTTTGAAAGCCAGCAAAAATAATATTGTAGATTAAAAGAAACGTAATAAAAAATCTCTCATCGTAGGATTACAGTAAAGCAAACAAAATATTTTGTTTATTTAGTTATAGGATCAAAGCTAGCTAATGAACGTTCAAAGTAGAATCTTTTATTTTGATGACATTTTTCACCAGATGATATATATAAATCATATCAATGTAAATCTGTATTTTTTATTATATCAGAAAGTATTTTGTTTTTTCATTCCAGTAAATTAATTTTTTAACCTTTTATTTTCGATATGCTCGCGCCCCCCTTGAAGGGTTATCGCGCCTCCAGGGCGCGCCCCTCAGTTTGAGAAACACTGATTTAAATACAATATTTTGGCAAAAAATTATTTAAAATAACCTTTTTTTCAAATGCCTTGCTCTTTGTAAAAATGCTTCTATTGTATTAGTATTTTGCCTGTATATAGCTCAGACCTCTGTTCAGAGGCTCAACTATGATGTTTGAAAAATTCACATTATTTTCAGAGTTACAAACATTTGAAATAACTATCGGCGTATTTTCTTCAAATTTCTCCCTTCTGGTTTCGTAAAACATGGATAAACCGATTTCCAAGTTATGTGTTTCAAAAATTCTAGTTGAGCTTCTGTACAGAGGTCTGACCTGAATACAGGCAAAATATTAATGCAATAGGAGCATTTTTTACAAAACGAGAACATTTGGAAAAAAAGGTTAATCTAAGTTAATTTTTTGTCAAAATATTGTTCTTAAATAATTTTTTATTGTAATACTATTCTTAACCCAATTTTATGCATTGTCTAATCTAAGTTATGCTAAATATCATAAATATTATCCATTTATACACGCTTTTGCAAAATCAAGGTTCCGTACGTAGTCGGATACCTTAATTCTGAGATTGATTAACGACTTCCCTTTTCTAGCTCAACTGCTTTCTGAAATTTTTATCTGACAAAATCAATAAATGTCAATGTTTTATAAAACTCGCATTGTTTCAAAGAAGAGGAGTATAAAATTTCCTATCACTATTTTTCCTCAAATACAAAAATTCTTATTATTCAGCAGAAGATCTAGAATAATTACATTTTATCTCTGTCTATTGCCTGATGCCGCATGGTATTGAAATTTGTTAACAAAAAGGAGGAGACAGGATGTTCAAAAGTCCTATTCTACAGAGAGGTATCTTCCCAAATTTAGCTGTCTCCTATCGCAAAAAGGAAACTGCAAAAATATCTAAGCTATGACAGAGTATCAATACCAATGTATTTTAATCTAGGGAGGTAAATACTGAACAACATCTTAACCAATGTCGTGATTTTAAAAATGTTGTAACATACACGGGTAACTAATCATGTAATTCGACGTTGTCTTAATTCTTCATGTATAACACCGAAGCATCTCTCTTAGTAAGCTATTAATTGAATTTTGTGGGCTCAAGTTATATTGTGATTAATAAATAGATTGATTGCACAATAGCTAGTACTTCTTTCCTTCCTCCGACACATTTAGGTGCCCAAAAGAGATGTGAGGACCTCTCACACCCTTTAATTTTGGGCGAGAGTGAAATTTTAGATAAGGTGAATGACTATAGCCTGAACCGTAAGATTTGCAAAAGCAAGAGTGCTAAATGGATATTATGATATTTAGTGTCACTTAAATTGGAATGCATGTATAAAATTGTTTTAAAAGGATATTTTGACGAAAAAAAATTATTTAAATACAATATTTTGGCAAAAAATTAACTTAGAATAATCTTTTTTTTCAAAATGTTCTTTGTGAAAATGCTTCTATTATAATATTTTGCCTGTATATATACTAGATCTCTCTATACAGAGGCTCAACTACACCCTTTTGAAATGTATAACTTAGAAGTTGGTTTAAACTTTCTATTTTACGACAACAGAGGGAGCAATTTTAAGAAAAAAACTCCAAATAATTATTTCTGTATAGTGGTAACTCTTGGAAAAATAATGTGAATTTTCCAAACATCCTTTTTGAGCCTTTGTACAGAGGTCTGAGCTATATACAGGCAAAATATTATTATTATAATAGAAGCATTTTTCACCAAAGGAGAACATTTTGAAAATTAGTCATACTAAGGTCAATTTTACCAAAATTGTATTTAAATTGTTTCTTTGTTCAATAATGTCCTTAATAATTAATGTATGTATTTAATCTGTGTGACATAAATATTATGCAATAAGTATCCATTTATACTTCTTGCAAAATCATGTTGAACGTATTTTTTGGGTATACCTTAAGCCTCTGTAAAGCAACCCGAGAGCTATTCGTGACAGACCTTTAATACTAAACCTTGATAGTGACGAGGACGACACTTTATATTTTATCCCTTGTATGAACTACCACACCACACCTACGGGATTAAACACATTTCGACGTATTTAACGTGAATTGGTCCCCTATACAAGGTGGGTCTTCAATGGGACCAGAACTCGACCCCGTGACACGCGTGTCACTAGTTTGTGACCTTAATCGCTAGACTAAAGTGTCCACCAGTGATTTGGGAAGAAAGTTAAGATTTTGAGGCTGTATGCGTACATAAGTGCCAATAATTGGCCCCGTATGGACATGTGACTTAATTTCCAGCAGAATATGCTGTTTAGTTGGACAATAATACTTTGATTCAGGCAATTCCTAGTTATCAAAACCATAGCTTAAAGAGAAAAAAATAAATCAACTTACACTTAGTGAAGATAATATAATTTTGTTTAAATAATTTATTGCATGATTTATTTTTTATTTTAACGAATATATTTCTTTCAGAGACTGCGAGTTCCTGAATTTCATTAATGCAAATATTTTATGAATTGATTGAATCAACCCTGTATGTCTCATGCGTGCAAGATTGTCTTCTCAAAAGCAGTGAATAGGATGTTGGAAATCAGTAGATTTCATATTGCATATGTGTGTGGGAAACATATTGTTATACTTAAAGTATCTGTAAATAAAAAGCTTAATTTATGTGAAAAAAATTAAAAGCTTAACACAGAATTTAAAAATTAAAGTTGGGATATTACTCAATTTAATTATAAAATGAATCTTATTTCCCTCAACTATGTTTGATTTTTCTTTTACAAAAATGAAATTATGATTAAAATGTACAGTAAATTTTAATGTTTCAAATAATAGCAATTTTTTCATAAAACTTAATTGATGGTTTCCTTGCATCGCATTCCAAAGCAAGGTAGCTCTTGGAGTAGGGACCCTTGGTCAAATGACGAGAACGACAGGTGTCATATCTGCCTCTAGATCAGTTCTTGCCAAACTTACAATATTTGCGACCCAGTTTTCAAATAATTTTCATCGCCCTCCTCCATACAATATCAATGTATTGAATTCAATATTGTACTGTGACACTAAAGCTACAATACGACTTTAATTATAAACACTACAAATCATAAAGACAAGTATTAAATTTTCTGTATAATTTTTTACATGGCAAGCCCATGGGAGTCACTGATAGTTATTAAACTTGTTCTTAACTTAGTATTAATAAATTAATTATCAAAGGCATTTCGCAGTACTCATACATTTATACGTATATTATATTATTGGAAACGTGTACTTCACTTTTTACTATGTCATATTGTATTTTGTTTTACTTCCTTACGGTATATGAAACATTTTATTAAATAATTTTTTATTTCGGAGTTGTTGATATTCTCGCCCCCAGTTTGAGAAACGCTGTTCTAGATAATTCCACAACATGCTGATTTGAGAACTTAGAACATCGTAGGATTAAACGTACATCAGCCATTTTACATGACTTGTATTATGTGGTAACTCAGCTCGAACCCCAACTCAACAATGCCGGAAATGACCCCTATGTGATAACGGCTTTCTTGAGTCGGGTTTCTATAGTAATTATAAATTTTAGTAGAACTTTGATTGAAAGTGTTAGAGACTCATGATTCCAAAAGACAAAGCAAACTATACGGACATCCCTAAAGTTTGCAATAAGATTTTAATGGTCAAAGTTAAAAATCTATTTGAATATCCTAAAACACACAATAGGTACATAAAAATACAGAATTCAGTAAAAAAAGACTCAAAAAATTAAAAAAATAAGAAGTGAAATTAAAAGAAATGGTAAAAAGTATTTGAAGAAGGCCGAAAGTGTTTTAAAACACATGAGATATTTATAAAAATAACATTTTCCGTGCTGCTTCAGATAAAACCAAATTTAAATTATTAATAACTTTTTAATATATTGATCGGAAAGTGTTAAAAACAACAAATCAACTATTAAATTTGTCTGTGCTGTAAAATTTTGTAAGATTCGAGAAATGCTTGAATTGACTTTTCTAGGAGAAACAGATACATGTTTTCTAAATAATAATAATTAGCTTGTTTGTCTACTTGCTTTGACTTATGTAATGTATTCAGTTAATCAGGAAATAGAAAATTAAATGAACGCTGATGTGAAATAAACAAACATAAGTAAATATAACTTGTTACCCGTGATTGAGAGTAATAAAAATATATGTTTATTTGGTATATTCTATCATACCGTTTCTTTAAACAAATTCTAGAAGGAATTACAAAAATAATGCTGACTTTATTACAACGAAACGTAATTTATTTCTTTTATCCCACTCTTAAATTCAAAAATACAAGAGCAAACGATAGAACTAAAAAGGAATTAAACCCCTGACGTAGCCTGTTTAGCTTAGAGTAGGAATTAAAGCACCTGTGTCAACATTTCTTGGGGGTCCTTTTTCGAAAACTAAAAATGATTCCATTCATAAAACTTAATCAAGGGATCAAAATATTACACATGATGGGGCCGCTGTAGCTTGGAGGTCTCGTATTATTAATACGGGGGTAGCTACGCCCCTGAATTAAACATTCAACCAGCAAACATGAGCAGATGCTAAATAAAAGAATGGATCGTGAGGTTCGATCAACAGTTATTTGTAGGTGATGCCCCCATTTGACGTGAGAAACTTTATATCCTATCAGATTTATCCTATACCAGAATAGTGCACATTAAGAGGTACAAACTCTAAATATGTTACCCATCGGTCTCTAATTTAAGACTCTACAAATCACGAAATAATAAAATTTTGTGAAATTAATAACTTTAATACGTATTAACAATTATACGTATTGATAAAAGAAAACATGTGTGTTGAATATAATTTATTAATTTAATTTAAAATAATTTTCCACCCGACTATTAAAAACATACACTTGATAGGCTGACTAATTGTGGTCATTTTTGTTGAAACCCAATGAGTCAGGACATCAATTACATTACCTTTGTTTTTATCAATCCATAATTGCATTTTTCGAAACCTTTGCAATAAGTTTTACTTAAAATTTTTACGTAAGATATCATCCACAAACATTTTGCTAAACCAAAAGAAAAAACTCAACCAGATGTTGTCATCTTTTTCGCACATGTGTGAAAACAAATTTTGAAGCATTCTCCTTCCATCGTAGTCCATCGACACATAAATTTGATGTTTAGAATTGAATACCACATTCATGGGAAAGAATCTCTAAACCTTGAAATAAGCGAAAGATCCAAAAGCACATAAAATATTTAAGTGAACTAAACACTATAATTGCATTTAAAAATTGTTTTTAAAGATGGT
>BMAV01027500.1:0-10716 GCA_019973955.1 Trichonephila inaurata madagascariensis | reverse complement strand
TTTAAATATTGATAGGTGTAGGTTAATACCAAAAAAAGGATTTTTATAATTTTAAAAATCGGGGTTTTTTTACAAAAATTTATTTTAAAGCAAACTATTCTTAACCTTTAACTGAGGGCCCAAAAAATTTATTGACTCATTATTATAATTATTTTACTAATTTTAAATTTTGGGGGATAAAATTAAGGTTAGGAATAAAGTCTACTATATTACAAATATAATTAAGTCATCTATGTATCTAAAAAGTAAAAGATTTAACTAATACTTTTCATTTTCATAAAAATGAAAGATATTTCAAGAAGGCTGGCCCCCCGGTAATGTGGTGCCTTTTTTGCTGAAAATAATAAAAAATAAGCGTTATTATAAAATATTTTTTTTTAATATATATATATATATATATATATATATATATATATATATATATATATATATATATATATATATATATATATATAGTTCAAAAGATGTTCAAAGTCCGATTTGATTCTCTTGGAAAAGATCTTGAGGAAGTTTTCTTTAAATTTTTTTTTTTTCGTAATTGTTTTGGGATTTTTCTGCTTTAAAAAATTTGGGGGAGAATTTGTTTCAAATATTAATCAGTGGTTTTATCATACTTTTGTGAGTTTTGATACTTTGAATTTTGGTTTTTTTTTTTATATACTTTGAATTTTTGTTTATTATATTTTTTTTTCCTACCGAGTTGCAAAGGAGGAAGGTTGGGCCTTCAAACTAGTTTAACCCCAATTTTTTCCCATGTCCGAAATTGCTTTCTGACCGCTAGGTTTTTTTTTATAGTTCCTTTTTGTAATTTTTCTAGTTTTTTTTTTGTTTTTTTTTCGATCTTCATGTTTTGCTTTTTTTATTTTTTTTACGTTATTTTTTTATGTTCATTACTATTATTTCTGGTTTTTTAAATATTATATAAATTTCTTTCAAAAATATATATATATATATATACATTTATAGTTAATTATTAGTTATACTATACACACAGAAATCATTAGTACACTAAAAAGAATGTTTACTCCGAGTTAAACCAACGTCAATTTTTTTAGAATTTTAATTTCTTTTTAAATTTTTTTCCAAATTTCTAAATCATAATTTTTAATTTACGTTTCGATTGTAGAGTTAAGCGGGGGAAGTAAAGTCTAAGACGATAAAAGTTAATGAGATGGGTTGTAATCGGATATTTGGATGATCTTTTCTGTGTAAGTATTTTTTGTTTAATATTATACTCGAATACGTATGGTGTAAAATTCATATTGAGGGGAAAACAAAATTTTGTTTTGATTATATATATATATATATATATATATATATATATATATATATATATATATATATATAACACATCACTCAATATTAGTCCCAGGCCAAACTCATAAAACAACTTTTTACCCAAAATTGAACTTTATTTGTCAAGATACTTCCCTTCAAGAGTGACACATTCAGCCCAGCGTTCTTCTAATTTGTTAATACCTATTTCATGGAACAATTTGTCTTTGCTCTCAAAATGGTCACGGGAGGCTAGATCTGGACTGCACGATAGATCGGAAAAGATTTCGTTAGTCAATTCCTTTTATTTGACACATGTTTTCATGGTCTTGTGGCGTGGAGCTTTGACTTGGTGAAACAACCCTTTTTCTTTTACATTGGAGGACGTTTTTTCTTTATTTTTTCATTCAGTTGATCCAAAAACGACAAGTACTACTCTCTATTAAATTTTTTGCCTTTCTCAAGGTAGTCAATAAACAAAATTACATGTGCATCGTAATATACGGATGCCCTAACCTTGACAGCTGACGTTTCAGTCTTTCGTCGCAGCAGGGCCGCTATTGTTCACTCAGTTGACGATCTTTTGGATTCTGACGTAGAGTAAATGATCCCTGTTTCATCTATTGTCACATACCTACGTAAAAGATCCCATTTATTTCATTTAAACTGTTCCAAACAACGCTCTGAATCGTTGATGCGTTGTTCTTTTTGATTGACAGTGAGAAAACGCGGCACCTACATTGAACACAGCTTTCTTATTGACAAATGATTATGCAAAAAAAGTGAATACATTGCCTTCTGATACCTTTATATACTCCTTTTTCTCATGCAACTTCAATTTGCTATCGGCTAAAACGTTTTTATGGATTTCTTTGGTGTTTTCTGGAACAATTGCAGAATTTAGCTGACCTGAACGTTTAGCATCGTTTGTGTCTGTGCTACCACGTTTTAAGTCTGCATGCCACCTCTTAACCATTGTTTGTGATGAAACACAGTTTGGATAACATTTATGAAACCATTGTTTTATTTGAGCAGTGCTTTTCCCATCGAAGAGTAATGTTTAATTAACACGAAATTCTTTTTCATCCATGGTTTCTAAACAAACAAAAATTGCTTCACTAAATCCACTGTAACTTTTCAACTAAACGAGATATTATCACGAAATGCTGACGAGTGTTATGCTTAGGTTTATAACTATTGTAAATTTTTCTATGGGTTTTTTAGGTACACAGAGTGAAAGAGAGAGTTCAATATTCATCATATTTTGTGAAGAATAATTGATCTACTAAAAAGTATGTTATATTTAATTTATTCTCTGAGTTAAGCACTAGTTTTCCCCCAAACTAATGAACCATGGTAGCCAAGCGTTCATAATCTTGAACCCAGGGCCATCATTGTAGAGTTGTTGGCTCGATCTGTAGTACTACTAGAGACCAGCTGCGTAGAGGTTGATGCAAGTAATGATGATCAGACGTAGAGATGATCAGACAATGTTGAAAGTCTTCACATGGCGAAGTCTTGAGGAGCGTGTTGCCAACTTAGGTGTCGTCGTAGTCACCAAGGATAAAAATTTCGAGAATCGTCAAAAGTATCCCTTCAGTTTCCACACAGAGTGAAGTAAATTAAAACAAATCGACAAAATCCAGAAATAAAATCGAAGTAACGTTATTTATATAAACCAAATTCATGCAACATACTATTTTCAATAGGAAAAGTAAGTTTTTATTGTTGAGTCAAAGAAGTTTATTTATATTTGTTTTGTTAAAAATTCTATCATATCCCACCTCAATTTCAAGTTGCAGTAATTTCTTCAGGAGTAAGTGCATTTGAAGCCATATATCTTAATAAACATAACTGAGAGAAACATTAGTTTTTTTAAAGAAAAATATTACCAATTAAGAGTTTGAAAAAGACAGCGTATTATTATTTATGTTATTTTAAAAGAAAGTAAAAAAAAAACTTTTAGACAAGTTAAGGTTTCATTTATTTTTTTATATTTATATTTTTAAGCCACTTAGGTACGAGTTGATTTATTTAAACGTTAAGGAATTTGTTTGTTGACTTGAAAAAAGATAACACACGCATTTTTTCAGACAGCCAAACAGAAATAAATGGTTCTTCCTTTTCTGGAGAAATAAACAGTTTTCATCCACATTTCTACATAGAGAAACTGATTTGTCATCTTAGAACTATAGCAATATGTTTTAATCTCAAAATATCTTTTGAAAACAAAACCATTTAAACGGTTTTTATATCCATCATTTTATATATTTTCTGTTAATTTTATTGCATTTTTTTATGTTTATTTAGATCACATGTTTTTTTTCTCCGTCTGTATTTTTTTCATGAGACTTCAATAAAAAATGAAATTTAAGCTTGAAAACTAAAAAACATGCATGTATGGATCATGATCTTTTATAATAGAACGTTTTGAAGAAAAAAAGCCGCTGTTTTTAAAATCCAAATGTTTCTGAAAATTTTTTTAAAAAATACTAAGTTAAGCTTTGAGATTGTTTAAAATAACTAAAAGAATATTGAAACTTTAATGAATCATAATCAATAAGTTAAGTTTTATGAAAGCTCTTAATTCCATATAAAAGTCAATTACTTACAGATAGTTTTTTTTTAATATTATGAAGTTTTTCTATACATTATGTTTAATTTAATAAAAATATGTTCAAAAAGGGAATGAAACAAAATTATCTTTGGCGTTTCTCAAGCGTTTTTTGTCTAAATATCTTTTTAGAAATTCTTCATAAAAAAAAAAATGAACTAAAAAAAGCTGATTTTTTTGTCTTTGACAAAAAGAGAACATTCGAAGTTTATATAAAAAAGCGTTTATATAAAAGTTAATTTTTCCTGATAATCATTTAGTACATATATGTAATACAAATATCCGAACATTAAACATGGCTGTTTTCTTAAACATTCATGGATATTTAAATATTTGCATTACAACAAATGAATAGCTAATTTTAATTATAATCAAAGTAAATGTGTGTGTGTGTGTGTGTGTGTGTGTGTGTGTGTGTGTGTGTGTGTGTGTGTGTGTGTGTGTGTGTGCATTTAACTATTTAAATAATTTTTTTCGAATTCAACAAAGTTAAATTATGAATATATTCCAAAAATTTTAAACTACTCTAATAACATAGTAAAATTGATGTCTTTAAATTAAGAAATTCTTAAATAAAACTGAAATAAATATATTTACTTATTCGAGAAAAGAACCCCTGTATATATTTTTCAATCAATATTCTTTTTGATGAATAAACAGAAAAATTTCTGAATATAGAAAAAGAAATGCAGTACTTTTATTATCAATTTGTAAGAAAAAATTAACTCAAGTGCCAGCTTTGAACATTATCAAAAAAAAATTTGTGTTATTATTTGAAATTAATGTATGTAATTTAACTGAATAAAAATGAAAATTAAGAAGTAATCGAATGTTTACTTGAATCATATTTTATCTTTTTCAATAAATTTACATTTTATCATTTATATATGGAGTATATATGTATAAATGTACATTTGTGAGTTAAAAGATAAACTCATAGTTTGTTTTGTTTTTCTGAAAATCTTTTTGTAGTAAATTTATAAATTTATATTATTATAGTCATTCTCAAACACATACTATTGGTACAAATCCTAACACATACCAAACACAACTTTATTAAATACTTTCTTAGAATCAACAATGAATTAGAGAGGACTATTAGAGAACCATGTTTAAATTACTTGGACAAATCCTAGATATCACGTGATTCTCTGTTGTTGTTTCTTACATTAGATGAAGCAGCTTAGCTAAATTATCTCCAAAAACATAAAACGAAAATCACAGATTAATCTAAAAATAAAATAGGACTTCCTAAAATTTCGTCAACAGTAAAATTCTAGACCTGATCAACCTTGCCACCAATGACACTCTGGAAAGACTTTCTGGCCTTGATGAAAAGTAAAAGACTTGATGTGACCACTAAAAAGTGTAAGAGAGCCATCTACTGATTCCTAGAAATATCGAGCTGGTGACACCAACGAGGCATGTTTTTAATATAACAAGGGTGAGTAAGTGGCACTGTCTAACGTGCGTTTAATTCCATCTTTTGAATGGAGAAAAGTTCTGTAAAAGTTATGTAAGCAATTTCCTGCAAGATGTCAGTAGTGGCAGACCTGAACAAACTACAGCTATCTCATTTCTCTTCTATCCAATATGGAAAGGGACCTATTTATAGAATGTCTAACAGAAAGAGTCTGTCCTCAAAGTCCATAATATTCAAGTTTGTCACATCCTCAACAGTTGTCTAATGAGAAAGATGCTTTATAGAAGCACAGCTATCCGTTAGTATTCAAATATCCTTGAAGACATGTTCAGAAGTGGTGTCAAAAAATTGAAGTCCCTTATAGATTGCATTAAGTTCTAACTTAAGACAGAGAACAGATGTTATTATCCTTACTAATATTATAAACCTGAAAGTTTGTGTGGATGTTTAGTACTTTTTCACACAAAAACAATTTGAATGGTTTTAATGAAACCTTACAATAATATTAAGCTTATACATCAAAAAAAAATACATAGATTTATAATTTATAAAGATATTCTGTGAAGTGCCCAAAATATAACAATAATTGTAAAAGAAAGTAAAAAAAAATTCTGCCATCTAAAAAAAAAGCCCAGGGGCAGCATATATCTATCTTTTTATTTTGAAGCAAAACTTAAAATTTTGTTTTGAAACGCCAGGCCCCAGGAAGTGAAAGGAAAGCTTGAAAAAGGTGAAGTGTGGGGTTGATTACAACTTTAACATAAAATAAATACAACAAAAATAATTTTAAACCCGTATTACACTTCCAGATATAAATTATTTATACTATTTTAAGCGTTCATTAAAAAATTTGAAACCCAAATGTGTTATTTTTGTTAAGCAGAATAAACTTGGAAGGTTTTTTAAAAAAATCAACCCACAAAGAGAGTTACGGGGAGTTATAGAAAAAAAAATCCTTTTATCAGCAAATTGGGATCTAAAAGGTTTAAAAATTTAACATCGGAAAATTTTTTTTATTCATTTGTGAGTTATGCAAAAAAACTTTATGTTTGTTTAGTTTGAAATTCAAGCAAAACTAACTCATTAAAAACTTCTTTATTCTTCAATCTGTATTGTTTTATTTTTCAATTCACACGTGCGAAGATCTGGTATAACAGCTAGTTTCTAATTTTATGTCAGTTGAACCATCAGGTGTCTCAATATGCATGCTTCTTTCAGAAATACCATCATCGCCAATGCTGCCATCAGAATTTTAATGCCGAATGTCAGAGATGTCATGAATTTTCTCCAGATCTATCTAGAACAGTGTTTCTCAAACTGTGGGGCGCGCCCCCCTGGGAGGACGCTATAACCCTTCAAGGGGGGCGCGAGCATATTGAAAATAAAAGGTTAAAAAAAATTAATTTATTTTGGAATGAAAAAATACTTTCTGATATAATAAAAAAATACGGGATTTACATTTTTATGTTTTATATATTCCGGGTAAAAAAAACGTACCAAAAATAAAAGATTCTACTTTGAACGCTCATTAGCTATCTTTGATCCTATAACAAAAATAAAAAATATTTTGTTTGCTTTGCTGTAATCCTACGATGAAAATTTTTATTGTTTTTTTAAACCCAAAAAATATTACATTTGCTGGCTTTCCAAAACTTCCCTGGTTTTGATTAACTGCACCCCTTTTTTTTTAGTGAAGTTGAAAATTTTATAATTTTTGTTGCGTTTTTTTTTCACAATGTAAAAGAGTTTTATGATACATGGATAAGCATTTTGGGAGCACTTTAAAAACAATTTGGGCCCAAGATTTTTTTTTTATGAGTATACTGAAACATATGGTAAAAAAAATCGTTAATTCGGGGGGAAAACTGTTTATTTATTACCAATGACCTTGACAGAGAATCCTCTAATATGACAGTCTTAATGGGAGCTAAAATGAATTGATAACATATCCCCTTTTTTTGGGGTGGCAAACGTTTTTTTAGAATCTTAAGGTATTTTGTTTAGACCGGGTCCCGGCACGACCACTTTTTTTAAAAAATATTTTCTTGAACATGCTGCTTTTCCCCCTATGGATAACTTAGTGGTTTTAATTGTGATGTTTTGACTGATTAGGGTTTTTATAAATGTAAATGAGCAAAATATAAAAAAGTTGGGCATCTGTGATCTTTTGAAAGGAAATTTGCTGATCAAAAACAAGGGAATTACTTGCTGAAATAATGCATATTAATCATGTTAGCAAAAGAAAATTTTGGGAGAAAAGCAATAAACATGAAACAAAAGGGAAAAAAAATGTTCAAAACTACATTAAAACTTTATAAAAAGAAAATATGAAGCCATAAGTGTAAAGCAAAATACTTCACCCCCCGTCAAAAAAACACAAACAAGAAAAAAATTCAACATGATATTTGCCGATCATCGGGACATTAAAAATTTCAATAACGGGAACTAAATGGAACCCGTTTTGTTTTCAAAAAAATTTTCCTGTAATGTTAGTAAAAAATGTAAAAATTGGGTTTTTTTGTCCTTTATTTGGGGCACACCCTTTGGAACAATTTAGTTCAATTTTTTTTGGATATTTTCTCCCAAAATTTTGAAAAACAAATAGAAAAATCCTTGAAAATAGGTAAATATATTTTTTTGAGTTAAATTATTCACTGAAATTGTGATTTTTATCTTGTATATTGAAAATAATTATAGAAAAAAAAAATTGGGGTTTCATTACTCCCCCGACCATTAGGGGTTGGGATCGAGTGCCCCCTGATCCCGGGGCTTTCTCGCATTAAATATTAAAAAAAAAACAATTGTTTTTTCATTAGAATTTTTATATTCTTTTTTTTTTACCCTTTAAAATTTATTCTAAATGCTAATTCCCGCGGGAAAATTTCAGTTCATTCAAAACCGTTTATAATATGAGTATTCATTTAAAAAAAATCATTTTACATTTTTTTTACATTGTCATTTAATTTTGGGTTTTTCTCTCCTTACAATTAAGCTTTTTGTATCCGAATAATGTATTATCATTTTTTAAAAAAAAAAACTCGTGTTAAGTTGGGGACTTCGCCAGTATAAGAACAAGTTTAATAATTATCAACGACTTCCAAAGGGCTTGTCTTTTTTGAGGGAAAGTTTTTCCAAAGGGGAAAGGGTAAAAAAATTAGGGCATTGAATTTTTTGATATTTAGCTCAGATCTATATTTTGTCTTCAAAGTAGCCATCAAGAAAATCCGGATTCACAAAGGTATGATGTAAAAATGGTAATTTGTATACGAAATGCTTTTGTTTTTAGTGCAGAAAATTCAGCATCCACCCCATCCAGAATTTTGAGTTATTATTACAAAAATTTCCCTTTTTAAATTTTTTTGTCACTGGGTGGGGAAAACTATGAAGAAACCCCTTTTTTGGCAGTTGGGGCACTTCTGGTATTTTGAAATGGGTCCCCAACCCATTTTGTAACTTGCTATCAATTTGCCCCCCGTCTGTGTACTTTTTTGATGCTTTATTATCGTCGAATGCTCCTTTTTGATTTAAAAAAAAAATCTTTTGATTTTGTTTTAATCCACTGCAGGAAATATTTTACCGTGGTTTCAAAACGCGTGGTTGGGGAAATGTACATTCAAAGAGATATTCTTGGGAATCGATTCGGCCAAGACTTATTTTAAAATTTTATGAGGGGACAGCATTTTTTTCATGTTTTTTTGCAGACGTATGTTAGGGTGTCTGGGGCAGAACGTTGCGAAAAAAATGCCAGATGTAATGGATATGATAAAGAGAACATAGATTAGGCTATTTTTTTTAAGACATTTGTACTTTTTGAAATGGATCTTTAAGGAAATAAATCTTTTTAAATTTAAAAATTATTTTCAATCTGTTTCAATTTAAAAAAATTTAAAAAAAGAAAAAAAAACATAATTAACCTATTACTTAAAAATATATATATATATATATATATATATATATATATATATATATATATATATAATTTACTTAAAATATATATTATTTAAAGAGATATAACATATAAAAAAAAATTTAAATCTTATCTTAAATACTGAATTAAGAACAAGTTTAATAAGTATTAGCGATTTCCCATGGGCTTGTCTTGCAAAACAAGTTTTTCAAAGTTTTTAAAAATTGACCCTCGGGAGTTTTTTTTTCTATATTTAGCTGATATGATATTTTGTCTTCTAGCAGCCACCTCATTTTGCAGTATTTTCCCAAATTTTAAAAAATTAGAAAAGGAAAAAAACATAAAAATTATCCTATTATTTAATTTTTTTTTTTTTTAAAAAAGTAAATATAAAAAATTTATCTTTTTTATTATTTTGTCGGTTTATAATTTAGATCGTGTATTGTATTTGCGTCAAGTCTTATTATTGCATTCAGTAATTTATTAATGTAAAAAGGGGCGAAAAAAATTGTGATTGAAAAGGGGGGCGCCAGTATTGAAAGTTTGTGAGAAGCACTGATCTAGAAAATTCTGGTAAATCTGACTTTTTATGCACCCTGGCCAATCGATCAGTCTGGAAATGTATTCTATCAGAGTCAAACTTAAAATAGGAAAAGGGCTTTAGGGTTTCACATCATCAAAAAAACATTCCCATATCAACTACCTAGGAAAAAGGGACATGTTTTCAATATGTCCTCACAAGACCTACTATTTGCTTCAAAGAAGAGAAAGGGTGTTCTTGGACTGATAGGGTGATGTACGTCGAGAGAAAACACTCCTGGTAGAGTCATCCATGATGTGAAGGTCATACCATTACGTCCAGCTAAAGTTAGCAGTCACCCAGGGATGAGGCAGCTTTCTCCCTTTGCTGCCCCAGGTCTTCAGATAATTTGAAACTGCTCCTTTTCCTCTACTGTGAAACATGTTTCTCAGAACAGCGATATCAAGATTCTTCTTATTTTTCTCGGCTAATAGAACCCTTAGAAATGAAAAACCATTTTGGTGAAATATATCCTACCCTTAGAGAATCATCAACAATAATATTTAGAGCAGGGCTTCTCAAAGTTTTAATAATTGCTACCGAATATTCAATCAGAATTTTCATAGATCCTCCCTTCTCCATACATACAATGTATTTAAATCAATAATACTATGCTTTTACACTAAAGCTACAATACGTCTTTAACCTCTTCAGTTCCACCGGAGTATATAAACGTCTCACTCAGCCAAAATGTTACTTGCCCAGATGTATATATAAGTCTTTCCAAAGTACGATCTTTTATGTGCACTGCTATACTTAAAAATTATTCTGAAGGCTTTGAAATGCAATAAAAGAACCTTGACAATGTTTGTAAAGAATCTGCTTATTTATTCTTTTTCTGCTCCTACGTGGAAAAGGGCGGTAGTGAGAAGCGAATCGTGTAACATTTAATCGGCAGTTAAGGAATTTTAAAATTA